>PJEX01000424.1:0-37376 GCA_005350895.1 Colletotrichum tanaceti | reverse complement strand
GGGGGGGGGGGGGGGGGGGTTGATATCGGCCGGGGCGCGTGCTTGGCAAGACTCTGCTCCCCCAAGACCAACAAAACTGTGCCAGGACTATAGCCTATCCGCAAACACCATGGGCGAGACATCCTACCCTTTCAAGTCTTGGGGGGGGCAGCGGGCGGAAGGATCCAGGAAAGCATGTCGGAAAGTCAAGACTGACCGTTTTA
Source organism: Colletotrichum tanaceti (assembly GCA_005350895.1). Taxonomy (NCBI): domain Eukaryota; kingdom Fungi; phylum Ascomycota; class Sordariomycetes; order Glomerellales; family Glomerellaceae; genus Colletotrichum; species Colletotrichum tanaceti. Next base: position 37,173 of record PJEX01000424.1, on the reverse strand, counting down.
TCCATCACAGAACCCGTCCGTCATGGACCCATTGGGTCTCGCTCGACGACGGCTAATTCGCCGTCAGCCACGGCGGGGTTAGGGGTTGCAGAGTAGAGAGCGAGAGAGTCCTTTCGAAAGCCCTGGACCTGGAGCCTTGACCCGGCTCGTCTCTACTTCCTAGGTGGGGGGGGGAAAAAGCATGCGAGGGGGGGTTGCGCGGCTTCACATCCGAAGAAAAGACAGTTTAAACTTGGTTCTTCATCCGAAACAAGACCCCGCGTTATCTGCGAAAGGTAAAGAGCCTAATAAAGTGCCGATTCTTTGAGGGTGCAATTACCGGGTTGACGGAAGCAACTCAGGCAAATGAGACTCTGCTGGACGGTCCGTAGTGTGTAAGTGTCATGCCACGAGACAACACGTGTATATGTGTATGTGTGTATGTATGTATGTGTGCGTGTACCTATGTCTGCTCAAGCAAGGCGCGCACGTTGCCGGGTACCGAGATCGTTCGGTAGCTCGGGGGTTGCAGCAATCGTTGGAAGGGCTGATCTTCTGGACTTTTCCTTTGGTCAGTTGTCAACATTGCTTGTGTGATGTTGAACAGGGGTCTGCGTCCGGGAAGGGGTGGTTTCCCCTTTTCGAAGCATGTGGATAGATAGACGGGGAGGCGCAGCCGCACGCGGCGTCTTCGCCGCGCCGGTTAAACCAGTGAGAGACAACGGGCCAGGGGACCAAGGTGGCAGGCAATGTGATGGACGAGGCAAATGAAGAGATATACATAGGTATTGCATGTGAGCGGCAAGGGGAAAAAAAGGCGGAAGCGGGAGTAAACGGTCAGGCCGAACGAAGTCTTGGGTCCAAGCAAAATCCAATCGGTATCGAGGGAGAGTGTATGTGTGTGTGTGAGTGTGTGTGTGTGTGTGTATGTACATGTAAATTACGTAGTATGTGTGTGGTGTGTGTAGTCTCCTCCAGTTGGGTCTCGATTCCGAAATTGTCATTATCGAAAAGAGAAAAGAAAGGCGACGGGAGAGAGAGAGACAATTACAGTAGACATGTTCCGCAGGAAATATGTCCACGTGCCGTCTTGAAGAAGCAATTCGATGTGTGGTTCGGTGAGCGGACTCGCCGCTTATACCCGAAGGATGCGACCTCTCGAGGTCGCATGAAAACGACGGCAGGCTCTGCAGAGCTCTCTGTGCAGCTTACCAAACTATTGTTGAATGCTGCACGTGCGGATGTGAGTTGCATGACACCAGGCTCGATGGATTGGAGTTGCCAGCAAGTCTTTTCTTGACTCTCTCGACTCTCTTGAAACCGACTCTTTTTCTCATTCTGATTGAGAGGGGAGAACAGGAGATGCCGAGAGGGGGAGGGAGAGGGAGAGGGGGGAGGGGCAATCCCTGCTGCCTTGGCAGACGCCAGACAGTGCCTAAGTACCTAAGATACGTACCTGCCTTACGAGATGCCAGGAATCGGCAGCCCGCGTGCACCCTCCCTCTCCCCAAAATCAGATTGAGTCTTTGGTGGTGATTCGTGAACCACCGACCCAAAGTCCAGACAGTGGGGATCGAGGACACCATCTTTTAGGGTGTTCTAGGCCAGGGTGTTCTAGGCCAGGGTGTTCTAGGCCTCTCAAACCCACTGTGTCCGACTCCCAGGAACCCAACCCGCCGACGTCGTTCCGGCAAAGTACCCAATTGCCGTAGGTAAGGTGCGAGATACCTATCAATAACCAGTATGCGTACAGAGTGCTGAGTACAGAGTACAGCCTACGCCTTACGTACCTACCTACCTAGGTACCTAAGGTAGGGTCCCCTCGTCGTTCTGCACCGCCGAAAATTAAACCCACATCGCACATCGGCCGCCTTCGACCGACCACACAACACACACACACACACACACATCTTTCTCTCTGTGTGTGTTGTCTCTCTTTCTCTCTCTCTCTCTTTCTGCACAATCTCCCGCAGCCTCTCTTTTTTTTCCCTTCGTACCCTCCGTCGTCTTGTCTTGTCTTGCCTTTCAGGACTTGCCTAGATTGACCTGACTTGCCCTTGCCCGGGTCTACCTAGACCTTGTCCCATTCGAGTATTGTCCCGCTCACTCCCCGGCAACTCAATTCTTCTCGGCCTTCAAACTCTGGCCTGATTGATTTGACGACGTCCATCATCCACACACCCCCCCGGGGCCCCCGACTTGATCATCCTTCCATACGCGGGGGGGGGGAAACCCGAGAGATTGAGGGGAGAGAAACTGAAAACCAGAGAGAAAAATATCCCACCCCCCACCCCCCATATTCAAGGCAATCCGAACCCTCTCTTTCTTCTTCCCGCCGCCGCAGCAGAAACCCACCCCCGTGTGCCTCTGTCGAACCTACCGGTAACCCTGCACCGGCCTGTGCCTTGCCTGTGCCTCTCTGGTCTGGCCGCAACCATAACTCGCACATCCCGAACAAACATTGGACGCCGCCAACCATTTCGCCGCGACAGGCTCTCTTTCACACGCTCGCTCGCGCCTTGCGTCATGTCCACGCCCAGGAACCCATTGGCCCACCACCCTTTCGCTCGCCCCAACTCCCAACTCTTGCCCGCGCGCCTCCCCTAGTCGCCGCTCCCGCTACCGCTACCGCTGTCGGCTCTCCCCGTGTCGCTCACTCGCTGCAACCCCACCCCGCCGCCGCCGCCGCCGCCGCCGCCCCCCTCGAGCCACAGACATGGTGGACATGGACATGAACGATGCGACCAGGCTCATCGTAGACCTGCATCAGAAGCTAGCCGACCTGGACCACAAGGTCGCAGCCTACCGCCAAGACATGGCAACCGAGTTCCATAGATACTCGCGCCAACTACTCCAAAACATCCCACACGACATATCAGCCGAGGTCGATCGTGCCGTCGCAGCTACCTTGGTCAACTATCCCGCGCTGCGTCCCTCCCTCGTTCCACCACGACACTTGTCTGACTCACCCCCACCGCCGCCCACCGACGACGCCGGATTCCTCACCGAATCTCATAGCAACCCCGGCGACGCTCATCACCCTCCGCCGCCGCCGTCGCCCAAGTCCACTCCTCTATCCGTCCTTCCCCATGCCAGCACTGCTGCCCTAACCTCTCCCGATACTGCTTACGATCGGGAAAGGGATAGGGACTTCCACGGCCTCTTCACTCCAAGCTACCTGCCCCTGCTCGACAGTTCACACTCGTCGCCAGCGCCAGCGCCAGTATCAGCATCGGCACTGGCACAGACAAAGACACAGACATCGACACCGACACCGACATCAGTATCAGCAACCTACTCGCCAACCCTGTCACCGGCCTCGAAGCCTACTACTGACGACGACGACGACGACGACGACGGCGACGATATGGGTCGGCGCAAGCCCGCACAGCCAAGGGAGCAGCAGCAGCAGCAGCAGCAGCAGTCTGCTGCGAGCCAGCCATCAGTGGTCGTTACCACCCAGGCCCCCGACCGACCGATCCACGAACGCCGTGGGACCAATGACACGACATCCTCCGGCGCGTCGGAGCAGAGCGACTCCAAGGTGCGACGCAGTGCCTTGCGCAGGGCGTCAAGCGGATCCAAGCCTCCAGCCAGCCCCAGGCGAGTGCGCTTCGAGTTCGAGGGAGGGGAAGTGCTGCCGACAACCTCGCCCCAGTCATCGGAGCCGTCGCTGGTGCTGTCACACACCCTCGCCAATTCGAGGTCACCCCCTCCGCCGGAAGACGACTCAATGAGTGTCGAGTCCATTCTAGGCCCCGACGAGGACAGCGGGCCGCCGCCGAAGAAGGTGTCTTCCTCCCAAGCCCTCCGTGCTCTTTCCCGGGCCCCCTTGGATGCAAATACCGTCTGGACTGTCGTAAATCCTGAAGCCATGGAAAAGGAAAATGGAAGCATGGCGACGTCAGATTCAGAGACCTCTTTGCAAACAAACGATGCCCCAAACTCGGTCCTGACACCGCAAACACCACCAAGAGCCACTGCCTCGGAGGGCAAACAGACGCCAAGGACTTCAGACCCAGAGCCTCCAGTGGCGGTGAATAAGAGAAGGGATGACAACAAAGACGAAGATGACGACAGTTCCTCTGATGACGAGTTCTTAGCCATGGCAAAGCCAAAGTCCTTTGCCAACAAAAAGGCCATTCTTTCACCGTTATCACGCTCACCGACCAGAACATCATCCGTTCCCTACAGTCCAACCCCAGACAAAACTGGGCCACGCAGCGAAAGCAGGTCCTTTTTAGAGCAAAGGGATGCTGACGAAGATGAGGACCCTGACGACATGTTCCACTTCGAGGGGCTCAGTGCACCCCCCAAGCCTCGATTCCGACCAGCACCGATACAGGAAGAGGAGGAAGAAGACGAAGACGATGACGATGATCGGGCATACGAGCCGGCGGCACCGACGTTATACTCGACCTCGCCCGCTGTATCGATCCCCAAGGCGCCGGAGCCAACAATTCCTGCCCATCTTATTTCGGGCTCGGTGGGCTCGTTCAGAGGCCGTCCCGTCACGATGCCGGTGGTCAAGAGCCTTGACGTATACCAGCAAGCGGCCTCGCTTGGTGATGTCAGCAGCTTTATCGGAGGGCTGGATGGGCGCAGCGGTGTCGACGATGGAGATCTTAACAGCTATCGTGCCAGCGTCGGGCAGTCGCCATTCTCCGGGACGCCTCGAAGCTTGACGGAACGGATGATGATGGAAGAGGCACAGAGCCAGAGACGGGCGGCAGCGCAGCGACCACATTGAGCCCGCGGCGAATCGAAGCGGATCGAAGCGCACCTTAACAAACCAAATCCCCGTGTGTATGATACGGGTATGGGCCAACGGTAGAGATGCGGGAGTCTGTACATAGCCAGACCGTGGTTTGGCGTTAGAGGTACTGCGGCTGGGCAACTGACCGGGCGGTACGGCATGCCGGGCCGTCTTTGGGCGGGACGGTCTTGGGAGGTCCTGGTCGGTGATGAAGAACATCAATTCGTACATGACGAATCGGCATGATAGTACCTAGTTCCCAAAACAATGAAGCCGGCGGCCTAGCGGCCTACGGGTCATTTTGCAAGTGAGAGAGAGATAGAGAGAAAAGGATGCAATTCTTCAGTTTGCGCGTGATTGTCAGTCAGATAGAAGCGGGTGTCGTCGCACCCACTGTATTCCGCAGCGGCCGCCGCCAGTCACTTCGGCCTCTGTCAGCTCGGGGGTCGATTGTCCGGACGGAGCATCTGGAAAAATCTGCGCCGAGCCTCCGGGGCCTTCCGCCTAATGATGGAACCAACCAAATGGTCCCACTTCAGGCACGGTGCATCCACAGGTGATTCTCAGTGGTGCACAGTGGGCAAAGAGCTTCCCAATCAATGACCAAACCATCCGACGTATCTCCATTGTCGTTGATCCCTCGATAGGTACGACCATCACCACCATCACCACCACCACCACCCAACAACAAGCCGACGCAACACACTCAATATGGGCGGTCTTAACCTAGAAGTCTTCAAGGTATGTAGTGTTGCTACTATCCAGTGCAATTCCACCTGCAGCGATGTCTCAGTTGAGGAGTGGGGAGACCGTGGAACTGACATTCAATCTCCGGCGCAGTTCGGCATGTATGTCATGTTTCCGATTGGCATCATGTACTACTTTGGCACGAACCTCGACAGCCGGTTCGCGGTACCCGATTTCTGGCCCAAGGCGGAGCACTCGCACAAGATCCCATTCGACCGCGACGAGATCAGATCCGAGTACGTGCGGCTGGCGAAGCGGCAGCGGGCGGTGGAGGAGATGAGGAGGGAGAGGGAGAGGGAGGCGGCGCAGGCGGCGCAGAACCCGCCGTCGAACGGGGAGCAGTCATGAGCATGGCATTTCTGGGCCCCCGACGCGGAAGAGACCGACGTGGAGTGGAAGGCGGGTTGACACAAGAAGGAGACTACTCGGCCAACCGAACGAGGATTGATCTTTGGAGATGCGTCCGACCTCCAGGCCCCCCGGTCGGGTTGACAGAGGCGAGTTTTTGGAGGAAGATCTCCTTTGCGCGGAGACCCGGGGGGGGGGGGGGCTAAGGAAGGTGTAGGTGTGCTTGCTGTATTATAAGGGCGTTTGGCGGTCAAAAAAACAAAACAAAACACTAGGTATTTGGCTTTTTTTGGGGGGGGGGGATTCATCATTCGAGATGGACGCGGCGTTTTGGAAGAGAGAAAGAGAGGAGGGGGGGGCTACTCTCAGGACGAGGGAGCTCACTACGGGCCTCCTCCCCCCTCTTCCGGCCGAAGTCAGATATCGCCCCTCACTCGGAACCGCCATTGCGCGGTTGTTTTATATAGGTGTTACTACAATTTGGTTTGTACAATGGGAGCCTTCCGCCCCCCCTCGACGGTATAGTACATCTTCCGGCATCCAACCGTCACTCCTCGATGAGTTCTTGACCTCTTATGAGTCCAGGTTCTCCTCGATTCTTGCCCACTCCTCCTCGGACATGTCTCCCTTGACGGGGTTCCCGTACACGGCTTGCACCTCGGGGAACTCCTGCAGAGCGGCCAGCAGGTCGGCCAGCGAGGTTGCCTCGAGGCCCCTGTCGAGCTTGACTTTGGTGTCGTCGTTGGCGGACCAGATGATGTCGGAGCTGAGCAGCTTCAGGCCGAACTTGGGGCCGACGGCGCTGGCGACGGCGTTGGTCATGTTGGGCTGCGTCCATACGACGAGGTTCCCGTCGTCGTCGGCCTCGAGGTCCTCGGCGCCCGCCTCGATGGCGTCGTCCATGATGTCGTCGACGCCCGGCCCGCTGCCCTCGCCGCCCTCGCCGGCCGCCGCCTCGAAGACCACGCGCCCGAGGCGCGTGAAGAAGAAGGCCGCCGCGTTGGCCGCGCCCTTGTGCCTCTTGATCAGGACCTTGAGATCCTGCAGGCTGCGAGCCTTGCTCTCCGTCTCGGCCTCGATGATGAGGGCGACACCGGGGGGCAGGATGGCCTCGAGGGTCAGGGGCTCGAGGGAGGCGCCCGATGCGGTGCGGCCCTGGCCGCGGGCCACCGCGGAGTCGATTACGTTCTTTGGGACGCCGGCTGGTGATTCGGAAAATGACGGGGTGCACGGTTAGTCGCCTGTTCGTGTGCGTGTATGTGTTCTCGAGAAGAGGGTTCGGTTTGTTGGGGCAAGGGCCGGGGGTGGGGGAGTAGAGGGGGGTTCGTCAGGTACATTTTTTTGCATTCGCGATAGCCGTGGCTAGTTGAGGGTTATTGGTCGTCCCGTGTACTGTATAAACAAACAAGGGGGTGTGTGTCAGCCTTTAGGTTCCGCGCTTGCTTCGAGACGGCGTCGAACCGAGCAGAGAGGGGGGGGGGTTGTTCGCACGTCGTGAGTAGAGGGCAATCATCTTGGAGTGCTGGCTGCGCATGCTGTTCTTCTGCGCGTCTGCAGCGCCTTTCCTGTGCTTGATCTTGGACCACTTGTTGTGACCGCTCGGCGCGGCGGGCGTCGTCGAGAGCGGGCGGAGGCATCGGTGGCAGAATTGGAATGCAGGTTGGGCTCGAGGTGTGGGCGGCGCGGCGAAGATGCGCGATGCGATGCTCCGGACGGGGACGGGGACGGGAACGGGGATGAGCGGGCGCATGGTGATGGTAAAATTGGTGAATTATGGCCGAGATTGGGAGACCGGGCGGGTCCCGGGGGATTCGGTAGCGGCGAGAAAGAGTTGTGTGTGTCCGGGATTTGGCGGCGTTGGGAGTTGGGGGAGCGTCACGGCCTCGTCTGGTCATGTCATGATTCTGCCAGACGGCCGGAACCTTTTCTGCGACACGGACGGGCCGCGACTGGCAGCTCGGAGCTTCAATTATAAATGGGGGGGCCACCGGGAGTGGCTGGCGCGTGTGGCTGATGATGCTATACCAGTACGATGTACAGATATCCGTACTGATACCCTGGCAGCCTGGCCAGACCTGTCTTGTCACTTGTCACGCTATGCCTATTATGTACATGTCAGACCAGAAACAAGCCACAGCGGGTGCGTCTAGACTTCCAGTGGACGAGTGGTAAATCGCCCTCCCAGGGGGGAGGGGGGCGATCTCGCCCCTAATTGCCCAGAGGCTTGGTCCGTCCTGTACCTAAACACATGCCTGTCCTGTCCCCAACCTAACCCCCTAATGTCACATCCCACCTTTCAACAACACATCCGACGAAAGGGACAATCCCACCACCTACCGATCAACAACATCGTTGTCCCCGTGTGTGCGCTCGACGGCGTCAACAAACACACGCTCTTCCGACGTCCCCAATGTCGTCGACGGGAGGCCCCAATGGCTCCAACGGGGACCAGGCGCAAGCAGCAGCAGCCTCGCCCAGGCCATCGACAGCTGCATCTGGACCACCGCCATCACAACCACCTCCAGCAACAGCTCCTCCCTCCGCCGCGGCGGACTCGGCAGCGAAATCCACCCCCGAGCTCGACGTCCCCAAGCTCCAATCTCTCCCCGCCGAACAGCAGGAGCTCTTCCTCCTGACCTTCGTCACCACCCTGTCCAAGCACGTCCTCAGCCTGCCCGCCGATGACTGCACCGCCCAGCAGTTCTACCTCAAGAAGGAGATCTTCCAGATCATCAATTTGCCCTCGCCGCAGCCGAGCCGCGTAGTCAGGAACAACCTTGGCAAGTGTCTCGCTCACGTTTTCGCCCACGGCGACAGGAAGCTCCTCTTCGAGACCATCAACGACCTCATCTCCATCATCTCGGGCGCCAAATCCAAGACCGATGCCGGCCCCCGCACGAAGCACGCCGCCGTCGCCTGCTTGGGCGACGTGTATGCCTCCGCCGGCGACAGCGCCATCGGCCTGCACCAGCTGGCCTGCGCCACGCTCGTCAAGCTGCTCAAGTCGTCCCCCAACAATGCCGGCCTTCGCGCCGCCGTCTTCGGGTCCCTGGGCAAGATCGTCAAGATGGTGGAGGGAAGCGTGGACGAGAACATCGCCAGGGACGTCTTCAAACAATCGCGCAGCTACGCCACGAGCGACAAGGGCTCGCTCGTCGTCGTCTCGGCGTGTCGGTGTTTGAGGACCCTGGTTCGACACACGGCATACTTTGAAAACTCGAGCGACTTTGACAAGCTCCAGGCCGTCTTATTCAGGGTCATGGACTCGAGCTCGTCGCAGGTGAGGCATGCCGCTGCGGAAGCGTTGGCTGAGGCCATGATGCGGGGTTATTCCGAGACTGGCGTCGCCGAGGGAACTCCGGTATCTTCCAAGGCATCGAGGAGGTTCTCAAAGAAACCCCCCAAGCGTACCGGAACACAGGCCAGCATGGTTGCGGACGAGGACGAGCTGCCCACTTCGCGGCCCAGCAGCCCCGCTCCAGGCGGAAAGAGAACGCAGGACCTTTCGCTCTCGCTCAACGATATCCTCAAGGTCCTGTCGACGCAGTATACCAAGATGCCAACGTCCAACAAGGCGAGGGCGGCCATTGGTGTCTGCTACGGCAAGGTCCTCAGGAAACTCGGCGAGAAGACGGTCGAGACGAACTACCTCAGGATTCTCGAAAACCTGACCATTGACCTGTTGGGACAGCCCAACATCGCCAACAACCGGTATCGTCTTCTCATCTCGAGGCGTATCGTCGACACGATCCTCCAGGATATCGTCGGCCAGAAGATCCTGGGCGAGTCTGGTCAGACGTCAGCGGCGAAGTCCATCATCAACGATGTACTTAAGAACTACCCTCAAGCTTTGACCGAACGCCCGGAGCCGTCAAAAAACACTCTAATTGCGGCTCTTGGCGCTGTGGCGTCGCTCATAAACAACCTCGGTTCTGCGGCGAACAACTTTGCAGAGGCTTGCAGAGACGGTCTTCTCCAGGTCCTCCAGCACCCCAGCTACTCGGTCCAGGTCCACGCTTCGGCATGCATGAAGGTGTTCGTGCTGGCCTGCCCACAGCAGCTTCTGCCTTGCCTGTCTGTGTGCATGAACAGCCTGAGCCGGGAGCTGTCGCTGCTCACGAACGGAAGAAACTCCCCGCGACGATGTGTAGGATTTGCTCATGGTCTGGCGGCAACGTTGAGCGCCAGTCCCGCGCGGCCTTTGCATGGATCCGTCGACATTAACAGCCGTGTCTTGACCATGGCCACGAACCTGCTGAAGTCGAGTGGGCAGTCTGAGCTGAGGGTCTCGAGCACCCAGATCCAGGTCGCGTGGATCTTGATCGGAGGTCTTATGTCCCTCGGGCCCAACTTTGTCAAGATCCATCTGTCACAGCTCCTTCTGCTCTGGAAGAATGCGCTGCCGAAGCCGTTGTCCAAAGACAACACCGCCCACAGGAGCTTTCTGGAGGCATCGTTCCTGACGCATGTCAGGGAGTGTGCTTTGGGATCCATCCTGTCATTTCTGCAGTTTAACAACCGGCTGTTGACGGTCGATGTTTCCAAGCGCATAGCCACAATGCTCCAGAACACATCGGCATTCTTGCGAACGCTGCCCTCGAAAAAGATCACCGACGACGTAGCGCAGAGGCTGACGCCGGCGCTGCAGCTGCACGATCTCGACATGATGGTCCAGCGCCGAGTTCTCCAGTGTTACATCAAGCTGGTCAACTTGAGTCCGGCCGGCGGCAGCGAAGCCCTGCTCCAGTCCAACCTCCTCACCATCGCCATATCGCTCTTCGCGGACCCGGAAAACTACTCTGCCAACTCCCTCAGCGCCTCCATTGCGAACGCCGCAGCCACCTTCGAGACCGTCTGGGACGTGGGCGACAACTCGGGATTCGGAATCACCGGCCTGATTTCCGGCTTCAAAATCAAGGGCCTCCCTGGGCAACAAGACAACTTGATTGAAGGAACCCCGGTCGAAACGGACACCCCCGAAGAGGCGATTGACAGGTTGCTGCTGTCGCCGGTGTGTGGCACTCTGGAACACGACGCATCTCTGCTGTATGTGGGCGACACGGCGTCGGGGCCCACGAACCCCGATCCGCCGGCCACCGAGGTCATCAACATGGCCATCCAGCTGTTTGCCTTTGTGTTTCCGCTCACGCCTGCAAAGGTACAGGAGAGCGTTCTCGAGCAGGTCAGGACGTTCATGTCAGCCGGAACCCTGCTGAGAGACACCGGGAGGAAGGCAGCCATCAACGTCAACGTCTCTGTCGCGATTCTGTCGACGTTGCGTGTGGCCGTCAAGGAGACCCAGTCGTCCCCCGGCAACGTTACCAACCTTGCGGTGGAGAGGCTCCTCCAGGACATGCTACGAGACTTCGTCATCGACGGGGATCAGTATGTTCGGAGTGTTGCTTATGCAGCTGTTGCAAGACTCTGCAACGCTTGCGGCAACGCCTTCACCAACCACGAAATCAAGTACCTCGTCGACACCATCGTCAGCAATCGTGAGCCGAGTGCTCGCGCCGGATGTGCCATGGCACTGGGATCCATTCAAACCAAGGTCGGTGGTATGGCGGCGGGTTACCATTTGAAGACAATTCTCGGCATCCTCATGTCCCTGTGCAACGATCCCCACCCTACTGTCCACTTCTGGGCGTTGGAGGCACTGGCTCTGGCATCGGACGCTGCCGGGCTGAGTTTCGCCTCATACGTGCCCAGCACGCTCGGAATGCTCGCGCAGCTCTATGTCTCTGACACGCACCACCCGGAGATATCGTCCGCCATCACCATGAACCTCGAGATGGAGCTGTCTACTCCGGCAGCCATCACTCGATGCGTCGACTCCCTCACCAACGTGCTTGGCCCCGACTTGCAGGACTCCACCAAATCGCGGGAGCTTATCCTCAATCTCGTTAATCAGCTCCAAGAGGAGGACGACTTGCTGGTGCAACGGGCCACTCTGAGCTGTCTCGAACACCTGTCGCTGTACGCCCCCGGCTATATGAACTTTGAGGAGTACGTCAGGTTGCTCCAAAGGTACCTCAGGTCAGAGTACCCAATCTTGCGGGACGTTGCCGTCGACGGCCTCTACAACATCATGAAGAGAGACCCGAACGATGTGATGAAAGCCGCGGAGCAGGGACTCGAGGACCACTTGTGGCTGGTGTTGGATACCACGCCAACGCACGACGGCATCAGGAACATCATCAGAAACTGGATGCGCCAGACGTGTCTTACGGACACGGGGCTCTGGCTTCAGAGGGTCCAAAACGTGCTGAAGATGACTAGGGCCAAGGCCCAGGAGGAGTCGGACACCGGTATCAAGAAGTCGGGCGGCATGCCGGATCTGCAGGACGAGGAAGTCGCCGGCTTCGCTGGCACCGCCAAGGACGACCGAGACAACAAGGCCGCGTCCGAGGTCGAGCCTCTTCGATGGCAGGTGACGACTTTTGCAATCGGTTGCATCAGCGACATGTTTGTCCTGATTGCAAAGGATGTGATGACGAACGGCGAGTCCGCCGCCCAGCTGGCGCTCCAGAACAAGATTGGCGATGTTGTGCGCATGGCCTTCTCCGCATCCACGTCAAGTGTGCTGGAGCTGCGCGTCTGGGGTCTCAAGATCATCGGAGCAGTCCTCAAGATGTTTGGAAGGACGCCGGACCCGGACTTTGAAGAAGCGATGCTCTTGGAGCAGTACCAGGCCCAGATCAGCTCGGCACTCACGCCCGCCTTCGCCGTGGACTCGTCGCCTGAGTTGGCCTCCGAAGCGGTCAACGTCTGCGCTGGCTTCATCTCGACAGGTATAGTCACGGATGTCGACAGAATGGGACGCATCCTCAAGACGCTGGTATCCGCGCTCGAGAACTTCTCCAAAGAACACGAGAACGCCGGTATCGGTGATCTCAAGGGCCTCAGCTCCAACGCTCAAGTCATGGTCAAGATGTCGGTTTTCTCGGCATGGGCGGAGCTTCAAGTTGCCAGCTCCGAGCAGAAGTACCTTCTCGACGTGTTGAAGCCGCACATTGGAACGCTGACGCCGCTGTGGCTCGAGTCTCTTCGCGAGTTTGCCCGTCTGCGCTTCGAGCCCGACATATCGATGACGCTGGGACCCCCGTCGCTGTCTGGCAGTCTCGACACCATCTACGCGGCCCTGAACCGAGAGACTCTGCTCAAGTTTTACCAAGAGTCGTGGCTCAAGCTCGTCGACGCCATTGCCAGCTTGATCGAGCAGGACAGCGAATTCGTCTTTGATGCTTTGGACGGAAAGGAGTCCGAGGGAATCAAGATCAACGGCCACACCAAGGGGCCCGACATCAACTACCGCGACGAACCTGTCGCATTCTTCTTCGTCCTGTTCGGTATTGCCTTCGAGGCCCTGGCCACGCGCCCTGGCCAGAGTGACTCGCTGGCTACCCAAGAGCAGAACCTGGCCATCCTGCAGGCCCTCAAGAAGATACTCCACCCCAGCGTGTCAGGCCATGCCATCTACAGAGAGGCCATCTTCTCGGAGACGATGGACCTCCTCGACCGGCTGGTGTTGACCGAAGGTCTCGACGTACAGGGCGTCATTGTCGAGATTGCGAGGGCGCTGTGCGTCTCACACCCGTCCGCACGCAAGAAGGACTCTGGCGACGACGGCGACCTGTCCGACGACATTGACCAGCTGTTCGAGCTCACGCGTATCATCGTGCTTGTGCTCGCGGGTCTCCTGCCCAACCTGGCTGAAGCGAACCAGCCCGTCCGCCATCAGATGACGGAGGAGGCCGTGCTGCTGATTCGCTCGTCGCTGAACGCGCTCGTTGACGCCGCTGAGGTCTTCCCTTCCATCATCAAGACCGATCTCCACGCCTGCATCATCCACATCCTGGCCACCATCCTCGCGACCCCAGGGTGCCAGGAGGTCATCGTCCCACAGTCCCTGCCCACGCTCAAGCGCTTCGTCGGGAGCATGACCAAGTCCCGCAGAGCAGGCGGTGGCGGCGAGGACGGCAAAGGCCCGTCGCCCACGGATGTCCAGCTGCAGGGCTGCCTGCGCCGGTTCCTGTCCATCTACCTCAACGGCCAGAAGCGCGAGGTGCCGACGTCCCTCACCTGCGTCAAAAACTGTTTGCTGGCGAGCACCATCCTGTTCACGGGCGGCACGAATCACCTGGCGGCGAACGATCCCTTGGTGGCGAGATACCTCGACGAGGTGGTCGATTGCCTCACGGATCGTATGGTATGTGACTATCTACGCAAGGTTCACGCATGATGATTGGGTGGTTTTTATTACTAACACTGAAACTTAGACGGCCAAGATCGCAGCAAACTGCATCAGGTCTCTTATCCTGCAAGCCAACCCGACACCCGCAGACCACACCATCGCGCGCTACCTCCTCCCGCGCCTCATCGCCTTCGTCGCCAACACGGCGCCGGAGGACCCGGAGAACGCGAGGTCCATGATTGCGCATTCGCTCAGCCAGTACGTGGGCGTCGTGCCGCGAGACCGCGTCCCCGTCGCCATGGCGCTCGTGCTGCCCACCCTCTTGGCGCGCGCGTCGTCCGAGGGCGAGGACTGCTACCGTGACACGTCGGCGAGGCTGCTGGAGCTCGCGGCGGTCGACCAGAACGCGTTCCGCAGAATCGTCGCCGGGCTGAACGACGGGCAGAGGGCGTTCCTCGAAGAAGTGATCCGGTGGGGCCGGCAGCAGGAACCGGCGGAGCAGACGGCGGGCGGGGCTTCGGGCCAGCCGAGCATTGCGTTGAAGATGAACTTTGGGGACTGAGGACGGGGGTGGTCAACCCCCCTTATGACGCTTAACTAAAAAAGAAGAGATGTGTATCAAAGAGGAGGGAAAACGGTGGTTTGGGGAGAGGGCCACATGGCGTTGGAGGGTGGTGAAGCACTAGAAGAGTGCATCACTCCATATGGGAGAGTTGGTGTTGGGTGAAGTAGAAGTTACAGAACGGGGGAAATGGTCCGTTCGAAAGTTCATAATATCCAAGGCGAGAAGAAGAAGGAGAAAGAGAGAGAGAGATAGAATTGGCCACCAATGCAGCCAGTTATTTCCATCCATCCGTATATCCTAATTCATCCGTCTCATTCGCGCCAACACCAACATGCACGGGACAACGTACACATGTGCGAATAGCCTTGAGGGTGGGACAACCCCGCAAGCGGCGCGGCTGCCAGCACGAACGTCGTGTCTGACGTGTGTGACAATCAACGCTCAAGACAATGGGAGGGACAGGGGGAGACGGTGCAGGGGCTGGCTTGGAACCAGGATCTCGGGTGTGGCGAGATGCAGCGGCGGCCGCAAGCAGCCTCAACGCAAGGGACCCAAAAGAGAAACAACGACAATTGAAGCAGGTGATATTTTTTCCTTCTTTGCTTTCTTTCTTCTAGATGCAAGAATAAATTGTGTCTGAATGTGCGGGCTCTTGTTTTCTTCTATCCCTTGGCCTATTACTGTTTGGCAAGAACAGCAGTCGACGTGTCCGTTTCCCTGGCTCTTTGTTTAGATGAGCTGTCCGCGGTTCTCTGGCGTACGTATCTTCTCCAGCAGATATCTGGGTAGGTATTGGAACAGATTCGATCCCCAAAAGTGGACCGATGCTGCTCGAGGCCACAGCCGTGCCGTTCCAGAGGGGGCATTGTCAGCTTGTGTGTATACTCGTTCCAGAGTTGGGCCAGCCGAGCGGACTGGCATAGCACGTGCATAGGTAGGAAAATCAGCTCGTACGGGGCTACCACTGTAGTGCATTGCATTAATTGCGCAACAGGGCCCTCGTATTGATCTGCCATGTTGAGGAATGAACCCGTGTTGTTGGTCTGCACATCGTTCGTGCCGTCATTACTTGTCCCAATGCGCTCCGTGGAGTTTGGTCTTTGAAAGCAGGTCTTGGTCTCACCGCCTATGTACTTTGACCGTCTACCGTTGCGCGGGCGGTTTCCAGGATTGTAATGAAGGCCCCGTCATGACGGACCACAGACATATGAGTCGGCCTTCGCGGAAACCGGACCTGTCCAGGTCCCAGGCGGGGACTGAAGGTGGACCGACCACCACGGCCAACATTCAGTGTTACCCGGCTGCTTCTTGGCCGGCTAAGACGTTTGTGAATTTCAATGAACATTCCAGTATATGTTGCGCTTGCAGCCGGCCGTTGGGGTCTCTCTCTATGTAGTCGATTTCGCGCCCCTTGCAAGGAACATCGACAATGTCTCTCGAGGAATCCCTCGCAAAATGTGGATGCGACGGTGGCGATTGGAGATGCCCACTACCATCCTCCTGATGAGATCCAGGACTGTCGGCGCAACAACAACCCTGCCGCGTTTCTTAGCGGCAGCATTTACGACTGCTGTTATCAGCGAGCAGCTGGAAGTGTGCCGCTGGCATCTACCAAGCTGGAGTCTGACTTTCCAACTGGTTTGGTTGAGAAATTTACGTATTATGACCCTTTCCGCCACCGAAGTGGCGGCCCTTGCGGCCGATCATACTTTCTTGAAGGAGAAGGTGTCGTCGACTTGGGACATGTCGAGACCGGAAAGGTCCTCGTCGAAGTCGTCTAATGCGGGGGCGGATAGTTGAGTATCGTCTTTGCCCGTGGTCATGGTCAGATCGTTGCGTTGGGCATCCTGCCAAGGAGCTCCCGAGTTCTCGGATCCGGCAACGGAAGCCATAAGGTGGTGCCTACCGTCTCCCAAAAGAAGGACGGCGGCGTCCCCCGCCCACTCCACCCACCAGACCTGTGGTTTTCCCATTGCCTTTGTCTCGGGCAGGCGTGCGCCAAAGTCTACCGTTCTCGGGCCATCGGACAAGGGATCCCAAACAAACACCAAGCCTGCGTAGCTGTCTCCTTCGTTGGACACCATCAGCACCTCACGTTGCGTCGGATGCCAGGAGAAACCAGCGATGTTGCTATGAAAGATCAAGACGGCGCGGAGCTCGGAAGATGCCAGATCCCAGACCCAAACAGTGCTTGGCCAATCTTCCAACGTCGTAGCCAGGAGGCCCGAGGATGCATCGAACAATGAAAGAGTAGGAGCTGGCTTTGCATCGGGACCTCCATTGGCTGCACGGGTCGGAGCGGATACGGATTGGGTCGCCCTCGAAAAAGAGTGGTGGGAGCCCAACTGGGCGTTACCGATTTGTTCTTGCCAGATCTATCCTGGTGTCAGCACGCAGCGCTGAACGTCATGAAGGAAGCCACCGGGTTACCCACCTGAACGGTCTCTCTCGGAGTGATGGCTATAGGATGATCAAGCCTCAGCGACTCGGTGGCGGTCTTGGTGTCAATGACGCGAACGGTACGGGTGTGGTCGCACACCGCCATGCGGGCACCATCCGGGCTGAGTTGACAGACCCTGACGCCGGCGCCGAGATCGTAATGCTCATCCTCAGTCTCGGCGGGGGAGGGACCGGACCACGTCTTGAAGAGGTGGCCGTCCGGGGTATAAAACAAGATCTTGTGACCCTGGGCAGCTGATTCCCACATGACGAGCCAGCGGCCGTCCGGGGTCCATGCCAAGCCTTGAGCATCGACGGTGTCGGGCTGCCAGGACCGGAGTACCTCTCTCGTCTTGGGGTGTTGGATGCCGACAATGTCTTTGCCGGCCACTCTGGTAAGGATGGCCAGGTGAGCCGAGCCGGGCCTCAAAGCAAACCCCCGTGAAGCCACGGCAGCCTGGTGGAACTTGGGGTTGCTGATCTCGACTGTTCTCCCGTTCGCCAGGTCAAAGATAGAGAACTTGAGTCCGTACGAGGAGCACATGAAGACTTCGGTGTCAGAGGAGCCGAACTGAACAAAGGTAGGCTTCAAGTTGGGGGTTGCGGGGTTGCGGATAACGGCATGGTAGCCCGGTGCCGAGGCCGAGTAGACGTGAATCTGGTCAGCATAGCAGGCAAGAATGCGGCGCGAAGACGGAGACCATCGCAAAGCATAGGCAGGGCCGAGGTTGGGAGGCAGCTTGATGCAATGAACAGTCTCCAAAGATTCGACGGATCGCATACTGATGGTGGCCGGAAACAGCAGTGTTGCAATTAGGTTCCCATCGGGACTTGGGGCGCAGCGCAACGACGCTGGGCAAAGGTCAGCCAGTCGTGTCTATGTTTGATGGCAATGGTGTTGTGGTGTGCGTATCTCACATTTAAAGACGCTTGAAAAATGCATCATGCATGGATGGCGGTAGGTAGCCCGGGTGAATGCCGATGTACAAAAAACTCTCTTGATGGTCCAAGAGATGATTGACCTTTTCTGGAAAGTCTTTCGAGACAGTCGTGACCGACTTGCTGGGATAGGTAGAGATAACAGAGAGAGAGAGGTAGGTAGACAAAGTCTGAGGTGTATGCCACACACATAACAAATACACACGCACACACAGACACACAGACACACACACGTGTAAGTGGTCGCCGCTTCTTTTGCTGCTGTGACGATGGATTCGGCAAGCGTGTTCTCGGTTGCGGTGGAGTCTGTCGGTCTTGAAGAACAGAGCCGTTGTCGAAATAGAACGCCTGAACCTGAAAAAGAAGGAAAGTGCATCTTTGGTTGTTTACCTTGCTTCCTGTTCGAGACTAGTGCGGGGCTACTACCTCCACGGAGGTTGCCGGCCGGACGACGAGCGGAAGGGACGACCCAGCAAGTCTCGAGTCCAATCAGCGCAGGGATGATTCGCCGTTACGCAGCTGGGTACGTACCTTGCCGTCTGCCCCAGGACTCAGGAGGTAGCACAACAGCTGCAGTGAAGAACCGTCAAATGCAGGGCGAGGAGGGAGGCCGCGGCAAAACCATTGACTACCCCCGCTAATGCCCGCTGAAAGCTTGCTCGACCGACTCCGTGAGACCCGGTGACCTGTGCGCTGGCGACTCTCCTCCCCCTACCTGCCTACCACCTTACCTACCTACCTTACGTACCAACCTACCTATGTAGGTACCTACCTACCTTAGGTAGGGAGGGACCTACGCTACAATTGTACTAAAAACAATGGGATAGTAATCGCCACGCTCTTGCTGAGTCACACGGGTGTCACATCTCTCAATTGGAAATCGACGGAGATGGCTATCTCATCATCGTGATAACATGCCCGCTCATGCCCGCTCAAAAACCCTAGCTCGAATCTCATAACTCATTCGTCTTACCAACCCATCCAGTGATGGGAATGAGCACTGTGTGAACGTCTCTCTCCCTCCCTCTCTCTCTCTCTCTCTTGTCTCTCACTCTTACTCTCGCTCTCACCCTCACTTTCACACACACACACACTCTCTCTCCCTCCCTCTCTTACTTCATTATCGCCCTTCATCCTCGTCCCTGTCATCACCCACTGTGATCCCATTGACTTGCTCACATGAAAGCAACCATGAGGCACAGCACATGGTCTCGCGCAGTCTTGCGCACCGGCGGAGACCTGTCACGGCACGGTAGACCGCAGATGTGGCGCACACGACAGCCTCAGACGACGAGATGTCTGAATACCGTCGCCGCAGGAGGAGCCCACGTCACGACGACGCCCGCAACCGCAACCGCACAGCAACAACATGAACAGCAACGGCCTCCCACCGGCCGCCGGGTTGCCAAAGAACCGAAACCCTTCTCCGACTTCCTGACCGACACCTTCCACCGGCAGCACGACTACCTCCGCATCTCGGTGACGGAACGGTGCAACCTCCGGTGCGTGTACTGCATGCCCGAGGAGGGCGTGCCGCTGTCGCCGACCAGCGAGCTGCTGACGACGCCCGAGATCGTGCTGCTGTCGTCCGTCTTCGTGTCCCAGGGCGTCACCAAGATCCGGCTGACGGGCGGCGAGCCGACGGTGCGCCGCGACATCGTGCCGCTCATGCAGCAGATCGGCGCCCTCCGGTCCCGCGGCCTGCGCGAGCTGTGCCTGACGACCAACGGCCTCTCGCTGCACCGCAAGCTCGACAGCATGGTCGAGGCCGGCCTGACGGGCGTCAACCTCAGCCTCGACACCCTCGACCCGCACATGTTCCAGGTCATGACGCGCCGCAACGGCTTCGACGCCGTCCGCAGGAGCATCGACCGCATCCTCGAGCTCAACCGCCTCGGTGCCGGCATCCGGTTCAAGATCAACTGCGTCGTCATGCGCGGCCGCAACGACGCCGAGATCGTCCCCTTTGTCGACATGACGCGCGACCTCGACCTCGAGGTGCGCTTCATCGAGTACATGCCCTTTGACGGCAACCGCTGGAACAAGGGCAAGATGCTGCCCTACGCCGAGATGCTCGACGTCATCCGCGCCGCCCACCCGACCCTCGCCAAGGCCCCGGACCACAAGAACGACACGAGCAAGACGTGGCACGTCCCCGGCTTCGCGGGCCGCATCGGCTTCATCACGAGCATGACGCACAACTTCTGCGGCACCTGCAACCGCCTGCGCATCACGAGCGACGGCAACCTCAAGGTCTGCCTGTTTGGCAACACCGAGGTCTCGCTGCGCGACATCCTGCGCCGCGCCAACAACGGCGACCCTATCGACGAGCGCGCCCTCGAGGCCATGAGGCAGATCGAGATGGACCGCCGCCAGGGGCTCGCCGACCCGGACACCCCGCTCGGCCTGGCCCTCAACGAGGCCGAGCTGCTCGACGTCATCGGTATGGCCGTCAAGCGGAAGAAGGAGAAGCACGCCGGCATCGGCGCGCTGGAGCACATGAAGAACAGGCCCATGATCTTGATAGGTGGGTAACGGCCCTTGTTACACTTGTTAAAGGGGAAAAGGGGAGGGGAAAGGACGTCAGCGAAGGGGAGTAGGTTTTTTTTGCCTTTTCTTTTTTCGTGGTAAATTTTTTCTTGGGTTTTTGCATCAAGATGGCGTTGGAAATACCACATGGGTAGAATGCATGGTTTTGGGCAGACGGGCAAAACTTAACGAGAAGGAGGAGGGAAAGAAGGGGGGGGGCATGTTCTCAAACGGACGGGAGAGATGTCACGATATGAATAATACGTTTTGTACATGAACGGAAAGACTGAATACCCGAGTCGATTTAGATTCTCCCCAGCCGCTTCAGTCTGTCCCTCGCCTGCCCCGTGCACCCCCCATGCCGAATCGGACAATTCCGGTATTCGGCTCGGCTCCGGGCATCTCGAGGGTTCCCGCCCACCTCTTCGGACCGTCGACGACGACCTCCCAACACCACCACCACCACCACCACCACCAAGTCCGCCTCTTCTCCTCGACCGCTCTTCGGCCCGGCAACAAAAACGACAACAGCACCGGCAACGACAGCAGCAACCCCCGGCCGTCCCTCACCCACGTGTCCCCGACGACGGGCTCGGCGCACATGGTCTCCATCGCCTCCAAGCAGCCGACGGCTCGCGTCGCCCGGGCCGCGTGTACCGTGACCTTCTCCGGCCCGCTCGCGCTCCGCCTCATCCGCGCCTCACAGGTCAAAAAGGGCGACGTCCTCGGCACGGCGCGCATCGCGGGCATCATGGCCGCCAAGCGCACGCCCGACCTGATCCCGCTGTGCCACCCGATTTCGCTCTCGCACGTCGCCGTCGAGGTCGAGCCCGCCAGCGCCGCCGACGACGAGACGGTCCTCCGCGTCGAGGCCACCGTCAAATGCGAGGGCAAGACGGGCGTCGAGATGGAGGCCCTGACAGCCGCCGGCACCGCCGCGCTGACCGTCTACGACATGTGCAAGGCCGTTGACAAGGCCATGGTCATCGGCGGCTTGAGGGTCGTCCTGAAGGACGGCGGGAAGAGCGGGCGGTGGGAGATGCCGTAGTGGGTGGACCGCCCATTGAGTGGCCATGATCCGCTTGCCGTTACCATTCGTATCAGTCCAGAGGGATGCGATGCTGCTGATATGTTTCGTTTTTATTTTTCGATCTCATGTTGCAACGTACCGGCGACACAGGAAAATGCATATTATATGTTGTATATACACATAGTTCTAGCGCGGTGAAGGTTTCGCCATCGTTATGAGATCACTCGAGTTATCATCAAATACCAGAACGAGCGCCCGTTGCCACAATTTGGGTATGCATACAACGGTGCTAACCGTGACGTTCTACACCCCCCTCCCCGTGCGATGGTCGTCGTCGTCGTCGTCGTCGTCGTCGTCGTCGTCGTCGCAAGTCGCCTCTTACAATCGCTCGACCTTCATGTCCTTGCTGACATGCGTCGCAATCCAGTCCGCGATGGCCATGTTTGTAACCATCGGGTTTACGCCGCTCGCGCTTGGGAAGACGCTCGCGTCCGCCACAAACAGTCCCTCTGTCCCCCACACGTGGCCCTTGGGCCCGACGACGCCCTCGTCCTCGTTGGGTGCCATTCGACATGTGCCCATCTGGTGCGCCGACGAGAATATGGCCATGGGCGGCGCGTTGTTGACCTTGCGCAGCTTGTCGAGCCACGCAACAAAGCGCGGGTCGTTGACCCCGTCGAGGATCGCGTCGGCTCCGCTCTCCGGCCCCAGCGAGCCCGACGCCGCCGCCGTCTTCTCGGGCGGCTCAGCGCGGCCTTCCCGGACAAAGGGCTCGAGCCCGGGGATGCCCGCGTGGATCTCGATAGCGCCCTCAACGTAGCAGATCTTGCACAAAGCGATGACGCCCTCGAGGGTGTGGGCGCGGTCGAAATCCGAGACGACGTATTCGATGCGTGGGCGGCCCGTGATCGGGTCCGGGTATACGCGTCCCGTATCGCGGTCGCGGGTGAGGGAGATGAAGGCCTCGAAGTGGCGGAAACGGAGCTCCGAGAGCTTGGCCTGGAGGCCCGAGTGCCAAGGCATGCTGGCGAGAATCGTGTAGGGCTATAAGCGGTGTCAGCGGGGTAGTCACATCGAGGCCAAAAGACGACAATGACGACGACGTACAACCATGCATGTGCCTTCTAGTTTGACGCCGTGGCCGGCCTTGTCGAGGTCCTCGAACGAGGAACAGTAGCTGGTGATGATGCCGCCTGTCGAATGTCAGCGGAGGAATAGGTAGATATTCCGCAACCGGTGAGATATACCTTCCCATGGCTTGCAGTCTTCTTTCCAGTAGCCGCCTGCAAAGTTGCAGGGGTGGACGTGGAGGTTGCGTCCAATGTGCCGGTTCTGCCATATACGTCAGAAGAGGGGGAGGGAAGGGGGGGGGTTGGAGTATGACCGAGCAGTAACGTCTCAACTCACAGTCAAACCGCTCCTCAGCAACACCAAAGGACTCGAAATCGATCCAGCGGCCACAATGACCTTCTTCGCCTTGACTATGACCTCTCGCGTGGTTCGCTGATCCAAGGGCGCGCTGGTGCTTCCGCCAGCGCCCCTCGACACCCACTTCCCAACAACGCCCGTGGCCCGCCTGGGATCGCTGCTCGACTCATCAAACGTCACCTTCTCAACCTCGAAGCCTTCGATGAACCTAGCCCCGGACGCCGCCGCCGCAGGCAGCCAGCTTACAGTTGGGCCCTGCTTCTCGGTCGATGGGCATCCGAGATGGCACTGCCCGCAGTAGTGCTCCGTGCCGGCCGTGTTCTGCGGGGCCGTCGTCGCGTGCCAGCCGAGCTTCCGGGAGCCGTCCAGCAGCACTCGGTTGCGGTGGTTGTGGCGCACGTGATCGGCTCCCACGCCCATGAAGTCACACACCTTGTCCAGGCAGTTTTGGAATTGGGGCGACGTGAAGAAGGGCAATCCGCTCTTCTCGGACCATTCCTTGCGCACGAAACCCTGCGTCTGGAGGCTCACGCTCCAGTTGACGGTCCCGCCGCCGCCCCAGCAGCTTCCAGCGACCAGATTCAGAGAGTTGTCGTCGCTCGTGATGAAGCCGCCGTTCTCGTACAGAAACTGGCATCCGGCGTCCTGGCTCATCGGGAGCTGGCTTGGGGGGTAGTAGTACGACTTGTCGACGACGAGGACTTTGTGGCCCGCCTCGGCCAGCACCTTGGCGGCCACGGCGCCTCCGCAGCCGGACCCGACGATGACCACGTCGGTCTCCACGACGGCGGGTGCGTCGGAGGCCTCGAATTGCATAAAGTTGAAGTCGTAACCCTCGCCATGCTTCTGGAAGTCGGGCATGTCGGTGTAATCGGTCAACTCCCTTAACAGAGAGCTCGTCTGCACGGCGCTCTTCTGAGCCAGCAGGCAAATCGACTTGGACAGGACGCGGATCGCCGGGAGGCGCGAGGTCTGCCAGGCCTTGAGAATCTTCTCACGAACCTCCAGCGGCTGCAGATGAACCGGTGTCCAGTAGCCGGTCAGCAGCAATGTGCCAGTGCGAGTGCTGCCGGCCGAGTCGGGTCAGTCATGGCGCTTTTTCTTCTTCTTTTTTCTTTCCAAAGTCGATTACGATTAGGGGGGCAATACATACGCTAATGAGCTCATGACACCACCCAGCTGGCGCTGAGCAGCCGGGGCAAGTGCGGCCGCGGTCCTCGTGATGCTCTCGACGAATTTGGGTTCCTTTGCCGGGTTGTGTGCGAGGTACTCCTGGAACTTTTCCTCCGACGGCGGATTCTTCATGGTGTTCTGTGCGAGCTGGAGCGCTGCCGCATAATCGGCCTCGGGCACACGGACCTGGTTCGTCGGGTCCGAGAGAGTCGATGGGCGTGAGATGGACGGGAGGACCGCCTCGAGCAGGGACATCATGACGGCCCATTGTGTCTCGCTCCAGAAGTCAGAAGTCGGCAAGGCCGGGAGCTGGATCTGGTCCTGGATCGCAGTGCCGGGGACTGTTTTCGGCAGAGTGGTCATGGTGAAGCAAACTCGTGAGTGACGATGCGACGACTATGGGCGGTGAACGCGAGAACGCGACTGTGGGTGGGAAATGTGGAAAGAATGGGGGTTGGAGACACACGGATAAGCAGCGTTGAAAGAGCTGCGAAAGGGCAGATGAGGGGGGGGGGGAGAGCTCGGGATTGGGTATTAAGCCCTATTGACACATGAGCGAGGGAAGAAAGACACCTCGGAAGCTCATGCTCGACTGATGTTTCGACTAATATGCGCGGGAATCGAGAAAGGGAAGAGAGAGTCGACGTTGGCCCGTCCTCCCCTACCACTCGCATGGGGGTGGTGGTGGTGGTTGGAGGTGGAGGTGGCGGTCGTGCTGCTACTGCTGCTGCAGGGGCTTTCGTGTTTGCCATGGATGCGGGGGTCTGTGCGACTTCCTCAGGTCCTCAGCCAGCCAGCCAGCCCTATGCCCGATCCGGAGGATGTCCTCGAGAATCGAAGGGCCGGTCAAAGACTTTGCCACTACGAGCTTACTAGCCTTTTCCTTTTCTTTTTCTTCTGCGGCCAGACGATGCAGGCGATGTCATTCCCAAGGCTACCTTCAGGGCTACCTACCTCCAGGGCTTCGTTCGCCAGCTGCAGTGCAACATCTCGTGATGGTCGACCCGGGACCAACTAACACGGAATGGTCCGCCGGAGCCGGGCGACAGAGGTGTCGACACCGAACAACGACATGCAGACGTGGCTTATGAGTGGGTGTGTGCATGTGCGGACGAAACCCGAACTGAGCTGATCATGTGGGGAATAACACGGCGCGGCGGATGGCAACGGGAGCCAGGTGGCGTCCGAAGGTGACTAGCTCACGATCTTGCCAGTGGCTGGAATAGCGGCAAGCCAAACGGGGCCACCCTCAGAGGAGGAGGAGGATGCCCGATTGAGTCTCGGTGTAGGTAGTAGTGCACTGCATGAAATCGAAAGGTGCTGAAGTGAGAAAGATAGGTAACATGCCCGATGCGGCCAAACATCGGCAAGTGACGGACAGGTGGCAGCGGCGCGGCATGCAGGTCGACCTCTCGCTGATTCGGCTTGGAGGGGGGGGAAAACCGGCTGCCGCCATTTCCGTCCCGTGTCCGTCAGTGACTGACATAGACGCGCTTGTAGCAAGCTTCATCGAATGGTTTGAGAGAGACACGGGCCGGAATTAATCTCAGGACGTGCGTGTCAACTTGAAAATGCGAGTCGGACGGATGTAATAAAGCTGTAGAAGGCTGTGCGGCGTCTGGACCCAAGTCCGCCCGCCTCCTGATCAGTTTTGGTGGCACCTTGGCCGTGTCGGGTCCGCACCTTGACGGTCGCCCGGCGCCGCCCCACCACTCCCCGGGTCAGCCGAGCTCCCTTCCGTGGCCAGCAGCTTCCCCGGCTACCGGTGCCGTGACCAAGTCGATGCGAAGACGAAGTGGCGCCGATGCACCTGGTTCGGGACCGCCCGCTCCTCGAAGGCTTCCGGGCTGTCAGCTAGTAGTACAGCCAGCCGCGTTCGGTTAGGTCAGATGCGCCATGCCCGGGCGAACGGGCGGGCGAACGGGCGGGCGGGCTGCCAGCCAGAAGCATACCTACCTAGGTAGATACGAAAAGACATGCCAAGTGGGCGGGTGCGGGCAAGGCGGCCGGCCAATTGCAAGATTGGCTTTCCCCTCAAAGCTGCAGCTAGGTAGTTTAGCTACTCCGTACAGACCCCCAGCTAAACCAGACGTGGGTGTTTTTTTTTTTTTCAGGGTCCAAGGGCGGGCCTGTCCATCCGCAACAGGGGGGGGGACGCTGGCGAGTTGGTTGTCATTTGTCGATGGGCGGTCTGACGGCCAAGAGTATTCAAAGGGGAAGTTGGGGCCGGGGAGGGGGGTCATTATTTTGAAGCCGAATTTGTTGGGGGGAAGAGAGTGAGCAGAACTGACGAGAAAGAAAGATTTGCATGTGAGAGTCGATATGCGTAGAAACTGTTGACTGATGGCGAACAGGCGCACCCAAGTCGGCCCGTCGGGCACTACCTACCTACCTTACCTCCATCAGAGGCAAGCGAGCAGGCTCTTTCCCGGACACTGGCTAAGTTGTCCTGTTTCCTCGGGATGTTGCGAGCATCGACGGTTGTGGAGGGTTGATGGCTGGGACATGAATCCGCCAGTACTACTGCGGATAAATGTTCATGGTAGTTGAGTGTGAGCGGTGGTCAACTCTTGTTGCAGGTGCGCCGCCATGAGTTCCGCCCGTTCAATGCGGCGTTGGTTGGGATCAGCACCGGCTGTGAGGTGTCGATTGACGACACTTGATAATGGAGGGATGACGGGATCCTCGCGTACTGTGTCCGTACCCGTACCGCGTTGAGAGATAATGAGAGAAATCACGAGCGATGAAGGCCAGCCAGCCCCGTGGTCGCTCACATGCTTTTCGAGCTATCGTCCATCCTCTGACTTCATGATGGTCTAATCGTAGATAAGAGGGCCCGTCTCCTTCAACAAGCCAGCAATCTCAAGAAAAGAGAGAAGGAGGGTAGGAGAGAGGGAATAAAATCCGATACGGAGAAAGAGGATTGACAGAATCGGGCCTAGCGCTCCCCCAACAAAAAAAAAGGTCAGAGGTCAGTCAGGTCGGTTAGATGTGTTTAGTGATGCGACACTAATTACAGTACAGAGTACCTACTTGCGGGGCTACAGGGGCCATGGCGGATGGACCGTTGATGGTTCGTGACGTGGACCGCGAGGCACTTGATGCGCGTTAGTGAATGAGGCATGTATGTGATGGTAACACTAGTATTTGAGCTGTACATCTACAAAATGTCTCTCCCCCCCCCATCAAGTGTCCACCAGGAACCAGGGGCAAGGTTGAAGGAAGTCAGCGTGGGGCCGTGGGCTTCCAGAAAGAAAAAGGAAAAAAGGGAGGAGGGGCAGACAACAAAAAAAAAGTTGTCGAGAGCTGCGTCGCGTCGACTTCAACTTGGGCTTGTGAGTTGCGACTCGTCTCCATCGCTTCCAACTTGTGCGCGGGCACACTGCAACAACAGCCCGGCGCCTCCGACCGTAGTTCGTCAGAGTCGCTTTCGACATTGGCCACGTCGTGATCTCTCAGTTTGTCGCATAATGTCGCAGGCAGCGTGACCGGAGAGCACTGACTGGGCGCAAGTCAGTGTTACGGCCATGTTGAACAAGTCGATAAATGCTTATTAACATGGCCGAAATAGAGTTGGGAGCAGGTGTTCAAAGCTCCCGGGGGCGCAAAGACATGTCTGGGACACCACCGGCTGGGCAAATGGCTTGCCGGCAACGTCGTGTGAAGCATCCATGTCGCACCTTTTTCAACCGTTTCAACCCGACCCCGCCCTTCTTCCCGTTGACCTCAGATCGCAGCCGATGAGCGACAGCGGCGCAAAGACGATGAGTTCAACGTGATGCATGTCACGCACAAGTCGCTCGTTGGTTGACTCTCAATCGGAGTGTGCTCCAGACGTCTTGTCCCGTCGCAAAGAAGCATCTCGCCGACCTACGGATACTCCTGTGTCGTCTCGTCAGCCGCGACACGCAAGTCCCCCCCATCCCCCTGTACGGAGTATCCCGCAGTACTATGTACATCTACCTTTCTTTGGCTTGTGCCCCCGTTCTGCAATTCCCACCCCGGCCGCCTGGAGGTACCAGGGTAGGCTTTAAAAAACCCAAACAGGGATGATGTCGAGAGAAGCCGAGGCAGAAGGGAAAAGGGAGTATGGGGGGAAAAAGAGGAAGAGAGACCAGTTGGGCTTGGGTTGACGGGGATCCGCCGACGGCTTGCAGGGCCTTTCGTCCGGTGTCAAGCTTGAGTCTCGAGCTTCGAACCGTTGTTCATGTGCCTCTCAACAATGTTTCCAAGAGGAAGTACCCGACAAGTACAGATATCGAGACAGCATCTCCATCCAGCCTTCAGGGGGCCAGATAGCTGGTCACTAGTGTAGCGACTGACGAGGCAGCAAGGAAAATTCGATGCGCCTTGTTTGCTTGGCGAGACCAATCGCATCGAAACGGAGGGGATGGGTTTCTCAGTGGTGGAATCCACACATAATACCTACTACGTAGTACCTACCTAGGTAGATGTAAGGCGGGCAGGGCAAGCGCTCACGAGGCACTTGCGCCTTTTGGAAGGCCATGTGCGCACTTGACAATTTTTGTCGTCATTTGCTGCTCAGTGCTGGGGGTGGGAAAGAGAGATAGATAGCCAGCTATTGCTTCCGTCAACGGGTTCCCCAGGTACGTACGTACCTGGACTGGACTGCCCATGTTTACTAAGTTTTGAGGTACATGGCATGTACGTGCCGCGCGTGCTTTACCTTGCATACCTAGCATTGAGAAGCTAGACGTCCAGACGGTAGCTTCCCTCCTCCACCCATCCGGACTGCTGCTGGCTCAGAGTACCTAGGACACACGGACACGCAGAGATAGACACACGACTTGATGTACCGTTGTGGCCTGCAACTCTCTCTCTCTTTCTCTCTCTCTCTCTCTCTCTCAATGCACTTATTCGTCTCACTCACAAAGGTGCTACAACATCGGCCACCACTTGCTTGACCTTCTGTGCTGCGCTTGACACCTCCCCTCCCGTCTTTGATGCGTCTTGGCTTGGTTGTTGTTCATCTCGCCTCATCTTGTCAGCATTATCTTTGGTTAGAGCCCGAGCAGAGACAAACTTCTCCCCAAGACAAGCATCCTCTCTCTCTCTCTCTCCCTCTCTCTCCCTCCGCCGAATCCCATTAGTCAACCCAAGCTACACCCCACTGTACATTTATTGCCATTAGGTACTCTTGGTAGTATTCATCCTGTAGTGTGTGTAGTGGTGTATGTATACTTGGTACCTCGGATGCTAGTGTGAGAGGAGAGAGAGAGAGAGAGAGAGAGAGAGAGAGAGAGAGAGAGTGTGTGTGTGTGTGTGTGTGTGTGTGCTGTGCCGGGGTAAAAGGGTGAAGGGGAAGAGTAGGTATCCGTACCGCAGATGGGTACATTACGTGGAGTGGATATTGGCGGGGAGGAGCCGCTCAGCAGCATTGGTATCCATATCCACTCCTTGTTCCCATCCAGAAACTCAACTCAACCCTTCTCTTCCCATCCCTTCCCATCCCTTCCCCATATTAAGACCTCGAGCATCCCTCCCCTCGCCGTGATCTCGCCGCTCTCTTCTGACCCTTCCTCCTCTATTCCCTCCTCCTTTCTCTGCCAGCTCTCTCTCAGTTCTGCTGCTCCTGCTCCTCTTCTGTTCCTGCTTTTCGACACAACAACCCGTTTAAAGTTGAACCTGCTGTTGTCCCCATACCGAACCACTCCGCTCTGGGTGTATCTCTCACACGCCGAGTGCTTCCCATACACACCACACCATACCGTCTTTTATCTCGACCTCTCTCGGCTTGATCGACGTGCCTCTATTTTTACCGGTCCTCCTACGACTGAACCAACCTCGGTCTACGACGCCAAATATACCCGTGTGTTGAACGAGCGCTGCAACTGTCCTGTCATTTGACTGCAACGCGACCGCGGCTCACAGGAACCACATACTGCCCTTTTTCGAACCGCCGTCCAACTTGATTGGCCAATCGCCTACCCTCTCCCCCCGCCACCTACTACAACACACACTCACCATGGCCGGCGTCACCGTGCTCGGCGAGCTTCCGTCCGCCTCGCTCTTCACCTTCCCGCCCAATGGCGCCCACATGGCCATTCCCCCGCCTCTGCCCGGCTCCATCGCCGCCGCGCCCCCGGTCGAGATCCCAGACCACATTTTCTCCGCCGCCCTCGACCCCATGGTGCCCATCACCATTGCCGCCCTCTACGCCGTCACCGTCAAGCTGTTGAACAAGTACAACAAGTCGACCAAGAACAAGCCGTGGGGCATCAGCAAGACGAGGCCCTTCTTCGCCTTCGTTGTTCTGCACAATGTCTTCCTCGCCGTCTACTCGGCCTGGACCTTTTGGGGCA
Source organism: Colletotrichum tanaceti (assembly GCA_005350895.1). Taxonomy (NCBI): domain Eukaryota; kingdom Fungi; phylum Ascomycota; class Sordariomycetes; order Glomerellales; family Glomerellaceae; genus Colletotrichum; species Colletotrichum tanaceti. The sequence continues at coordinate 6,723 of PJEX01000424.1, read as the reverse complement.
TGCTGGGTAGCATGCGGAGGAGCGTTGTGAGCCCCTTTGGCCCCAACGGCCTGGCCGCCACCGCCGACAGCTTCTGCCAGCTCAACGGAAACGGCGGCTTCGGTGCCGCCACTGTCTACAACGAGACTGTCGGCTACTGGTCGAGCCTGACCGGCAACAACGCCCTCGGCCTCGACGGTCGTCCGAGCCGCACCGTCACTGGTAGAATCTGGAACGAGGGTCTGGCCTTCTACGGCTGGATCTTCTACCTAAGCAAGTTCTACGAGGTTCTCGACACCTTCATCATTCTCGCCAAGGGCAAGCTCAGCTCCACCCTGCAGACCTACCACCACGCCGGCGCCATGATGTGCATGTGGGCCGGCATGCGCTACATGTCCGCCCCCATCTGGATGTTCGTCCTGGTCAACTCCCTCATCCACGCCATGATGGTAAGTCGTTATTTCTCCATTGCGCGCGCGCCCTGTGGCCAAAGGAGACTCGAAAACAATGCTAATAATCCTTCAGTACACCTACTACACTATCACGGCTTTCAACATCCGCGTCCCAATGGCCATCAAGCGAACCCTCACCACCCTCCAGATCACCCAGTTCCTCGTCGGAGCCACCTATGCCATGGCCCACTCCTTTGTCTCGTACACGGTCCCCGTGACCGTCTACACCCTCAACAAGGGCGGCGCCGATGCCATCACCAGGACTGCCGCCGCCGAGGCCACCGCCACCGCCACCGCCGGTGCCTTTGAGACCCTCAAGAACATGGTCTTTGGCGCTTCCTCCCAGGTCGCCGAGGAGGCTGCTGCCGCTACCGCCTCCGTCGCCGCCGCGGTGCCCCAGGATGGCTTCGTCTCCGAGACCATCTTCGTCACGCAACCCTGCGTCACGACCAGCGGAGAGACCTTTGCCATTTGGCTCAACGTTCTCTACCTTGCGCCCCTGACGTACCTGTTCGTCATGTTCTTCATCCGCAGCTACATCCGCCGCAGCAGTGCCGAGTCCTCCAAGGGCAAGGGCAAGACTCGCCGCGAGAGCAACGTCACCTTGGCCGAGAAGGCCGGCTGGGATGCCGCTCGCGAGGTCAACCGCGAGATCTACAACGGCTCCGCCTCGTACAATGTCGAAGGCAGCCCCAAGCGCGCCGCCAACGGCAAGGCCAAGCACTGAAAGCTTCGCGTCCGAGGCTGGGCGTTGATGAAGTGACGGAGGTAATGGGAAATGGAACACGATGGAAAGGGAAGTTTGGAAGGGGGAGGGGCTCCTCTAAGAGGCGGCATGGTTTGTTTCAAACGGCGTTCTGAGCTGGGAAAAACATTGGGGTAAAGCATTTGCATCACCCGGAGCGCACGTTAACTTGTCGAAACTGTCTGGCGTCTTGCATTGCACGCGCGCAAAGTACATGGACGAGCCGGGCGTGGGCCGGTACAAGTATATATAGATGGTTATTGACATGAGAGGGGTTTATTTGACGATTTGGGTTCCTGCGCCAGTGAATAGTGATGACCACAAGAGGGTGTGTGCTTCACTTGGTGTTCTACTCGCAAGGTAAGACCGCTGAAGGCCTTGACGTCACGCAACAATCCGCGCCGAGTCAGGCCCACTCGGATCGGTGGTTATTGTGGGGGCCGGTGCCGAATCCCCAGGCCCGACCTCGGGGAGCATTGTCTCTGCGACCCCCACTACCTTTCCGGTTGCGGGAGGGCTCCGGAATGCACTCCGAATGGGCCAAACCACCTTTCCGGTCGCGCCTGCTGAGTGACCCTATCGGCTTGGTTCAAGCAAGCTTTGGGTTTTTCTTAGGACGGCCCTGTCTGGCTGGCGGTGACTCAATCGGCCGCCACGTCACGCGCGCGACTCTTTGGGAACCCGTAGGTACCGGCTGCCCCCCCTCCCAAAAGATCCGACCCGACCCGACCTTGAGGGACTCTCCATGGTTCCTGCTCGGGGCTCTTGTGTCCCCCGCATGCCTTTTCCTCTTTGCTCCACTGCCAATCGCGGGCTGGAGAGGCAATACACGGGCTGCTGGGCATTCCCAAGCCCTCCCATGACCGGGGGTGGGGGGCGACGCTTTACCCCCTTCCCTCTCCTTCGCGGTCGTGTCTTCGTCGCGGATGCGGTGTGTCGTGGCAAGACACCCGGCTAGGCCTTTGTTCTTCTCATTTAGAGTACCTACTCACGCCCGCATACGCCCGTCGTTTTTCGAACGGGCCCGCCCCGCCGCGTACGCATCGCCTCGGAAGGGGTTTTTGGATCGCTAGCCACTGTAAGTAGAGTTATGGATGCACGGGGTTGTCGACGGTCGATGAAATCGAGTGTGTATGTAAAGACCGCTCCTGTAGCTCCCAGGTGGGGTTTGTTGTTCCCCATTTGCGACGCTGGAGGAATTCCCGCCTTCCCCCCGTCTTCCATCTTTGCACTGCATGTATGGCCCCCCAGCGCAATGATGGTGCCGGCACACCTCCCGTGCCAAACCAAAAAAGTGAGAGAAGAAGAGAAAGGAGTAACGAGGGGGGATCTCGCTACTTTACCCCAGAGTCGTATGGGGGAAAAGTAGACGAAGAAATGCGAGAGGGGATAGGGGGGGAGGGCGACGACGAATCGTGCATGAGGCTTGACGGTGATGATTCACACCCCCTTGCCCACCACCGAGCTAAATCGAACCGCAACGACGACCGGCGCGGCCACCAGAACAAGCTCACCTCCGTCCGCCTTCCTACACACCTTTGCTCATTTCTCACCTCACCTCGTCATCCACACCGATCGAGGGACTCGGAGAGAACCCAACCCACGGAGTCCAGACCATAGAATCCAGACCACCCCCCCCCACCCCCCCCCTCCGCCCCACCACGGGCATGCGCAAACCTGGAGAGGCCGTGACGGCAGGGTGGGGGGGGGGGGCGGAACGGCACCTGGCGCAGAGCGCGGCGAGCGTAAGACGGGGCCCACGCCACACGATCGCAGGTGTTGGTGTTAGTGGGAGTGAGGGAGACAGCAGGAATGGGTAATGGGCGAACGGCGTGATGACGCTAGGGTAGCTTCGGCATTACGGACGGGCGACGGGGCCACGAGAAAACGGGCCAGAACGCATACCGCACCCCATCCCATCCCATCCCATCCCATCCGCGTCCCTACCACCCCTCTTCCGTATAGCCTCGCCACCTGGGGGGGTTTTCTTTTGGCTCCCGTACCAAGGAACATTGTGTGTTCATCCAAGGCAAGCGCGCGTACCGAACGTCTGCAGGCGAGCCCACGCCCACAAAGGGGGGGGGATAAAGAGAGACGTCCGTCGTCTTTCCCTCCAAGGCTATGACTCCCTCGGCGAGCATCGCGAAGACGCACAAAAGACTGTGTGTGTGTGTGTGTGTGTGTGTGTGAAAGAGAGGGAAAGAGACTGCCTCGTCCAAACGCTTCGTGACGATGGGAGTGGAACGAGAGTAAAGAGAACGTACGTTGGCGGACGACGCCCAGGATACTCTTCCCCGTTCTCTACGCCCACCCTCCCCCTCCCTCACACTCGCGACCAAGGACGTGACACCGCATCCGACTAGTGACACGGAGGGGGATGACAGTCGTCGTCGTCGTCGTCGTCCTCGGGGTCAGCATGGCCTGGTCAGCGAGTCGCCGCGACTGCGGCGAAGAACCATCGCGCCGTGTTTCACAAGATACCCTTCCCTCCCCTTCCTCTGACCTACTCAACAACACCCGCACACAATATGTCGCGGTCGGCCACCGGATACGAGATGCCGCCACATTGGCCGCAATCACTCGTTCGTAATACAGCGTCACTGATAAGGCAAGGTTTATGGGACTGCTAAGGTTGGGTTGCAATAGATGTATTTCTTTCTTGCTTTCGAGGGCCGGCGCCAGGCAGGAGAGGGGCGCGCCCGTCCGGGTTCGTTCTCTCTCCGCCACCGCCTTCGGCTTCGACTCCGTCCATCAATGTGGTGACGGCAACTCTAAACTACACATAAACGCCGGTCCGTGAAGGTGTTCGGCCGACCTGGTCCGCATCCCGCCCTCTTCCCGACCGCAAGGGGTACCCAAATGACCACCCCGGGTGGTTCGGAGAGCGGAACGAATCATCCAGCCGTCACATCTGGGGTATAAACCTTCAGAGGGGTAATGCCGCTGATAACATAACAAAACGAGTCCGAAAAAGAAAAAAAAAGTGTCCATACTCTGGAGACCATAAAAAGTTGAAGCCATGTAATCTTTCCGTAAACCCTACTCTCTGAGAGGAGGGGAGGAGGACAAGCCACGTCCTGATCTCGGGTGATCCAATCCAAACGCCACGCTGAAATGCAAAACAGGTGCCCAAGGCCAGATCGGGTCGGATACCGAAACCAATGAGGCGTTCTATGTGCGGATCAAGATAATGAATGGGTGGCGCTCCATGTGCAGTCCATTAATTTGGGGGGTATTGATGTTGTGTGTCTTGTTGTTGGTGGATTGGACGTTCAAAGGTGTGTTTGGTGTCTGGTATCTAGTGTCGTCGGGGTGGTTGATTGGTGACAATCCCCCACCGCCGTGCAAGGTGTGGTTGTCTATGATTCTAGTGTTTGTTCGCTCTTCATTAAGGCCGTATGAGTCGTGAATCCGCTGTGTGTGGCGCCTGGTGAGGGCAAGGGACGTTCTTCTGGTAAGGTTTCGAAACCCTGCCGTCTGTCTCTCCGTCTCTCTCTTTCTTTCTCTCGTTCCTGGACTCCCTACATCCTCTAGAAGGTGCTCCAGCTCCAGTCGCGAGGAACGCTTGCGGCCACCTCGGGACCCTTGGTGGGCGGCAGCATACCGGGCATCGTCGGTGCGACGGGGCTCGCAACGATGGGGCTTGACGGGGTGTCGGAGGAGTCGGAGCTCTGATCGCTGCCGCTGCGGCTGCCGTTGCGGCTCTTCCATACCTTAAATTCGGTGGAGCAGTGGAAGCAGGCGCGGGCGAAAGAGCCCCTGGGGTTGTAGTTGCAGTCCTCGTCGAGGGGGATGACCTCGTTGGAGTGCGTGTGGCAGAAGATGTTGCCACAGCGGCGGCAGTGGTGTCTGCGGTTGAGGGGGGTGAACTTGCGCTTGCAAGTCGGGTCGTCGCACATGACGGACTCGGTATCGGGCTGCAGCGGGCCTGTTAGTTTCTCGGCGCGAACGATGACGGATCGAGGGGACAGAGCACGCGCGACGCGCGCACATGTCGAGACAGACATACCTTCCAGTGCTTGCGGGTGGGCTCGCCGGTGACCTGGGGGAAGAGGTCGGCGTCCAGCTCGAGGTCAATGACCTTGCCGCTGTCGCCGGTGGAGCGGCGCGACAGCTTCTGGCCGAGGACACTGAAGCCCGGCAGGCTGACGAAGCTGCTGTTGGAGCGGCGCAGGCAGAGCAGACTGTCTCCGTCCGTGTCTTCGGACTTGGGCGTCCGGAGCTTCTTGGAATGGTGCTTGTTGGGGCGAAGGACGGCGGGGACGTAGACGGGGTGCACCGACTCGGTCAGGCACGACTTGGGCGACGTGGGAGAGCCGTCGTGAGGGGTGCTGAGAGGCGAGGTGCGGTTGCGAAAGGGCCGGGGCTGGGGCACCGTCTGGAACGAGTGGGATCGACCGTGGGAGAAGTGAGGGCGATCCTGGGGGTAGAAGGGGCCGCGCTGGTCGGCGGGAGTAGGCATAATGAGATCGGTTGCCATTGTGTCGAACCGGGTGTGTGAAGAGAGATGCTCGGGGTGGTGTTTTGTTGGGTCAAGTTGGGCGTAGCATAAGATGGGGATAAATGAAGCGCGTCGATAACGGTAGAGGACGGCGCGTTGGATTAAGGTGCGAGAAGGCGCGTGACGGGTGGGGGAGGAGGATTGGTGAAGACGAGCGACGAACGAGACGGTATAAGTCCCCCGGGGTTGGAGTGGTGAATATAATTCTGGTGTTGGTTGTGTTGTTGTTTATTCGAGTGTTGTGATGTTGCGGGTGGTGAAGGAAGCTATCGCAGCAAGATGGGATAGGGATGCGTGCGTGCAGTGCAGTACGGAGGAGGGAGCGGGATAAGTGAACTTGGGGCGGGAAGCTGGGGGTCTAAATGGATGGGACGAGATTCGGGATGCGGAAGGGGGGCGTGGATTCTGGGCCGTACGAGGGGGGGGTGTGATTGTGGAAAAAGAAGAGGGCGATTCAGTGGAAGGACCAGGGGAGGGGTGGGTCCTAGGTACCTATTAAATTCAATGCTGCGGCAATGGGAGGACGAGAGTGACCTCGTACAGGACCCGGCAGAGAGTCGGTGGGGACTGGGGGGAGTGAGAGTGTGGATGAGAGTGAGATTGAGAGTGAGAGTGAGAGTGAGAGTAATTATAAGGGTAAGTGTCACAGCAGTCTACCTACAGTACAACATCCTCCTCCAACCCTTCTCACCACCTCGGGATGGACTCGCCGCAACCTACCTGTACCCCTCCCCCCCTCCCCCTCCTCCTCCCTCTCACTTTGAACGCAGTAAAACCAAAACCGGTTACGCACGCCGGACCAACATCTCCAGCTCTCCCCCCTCCACAGACCAAACCTTCCTCAGGTTATCAGATCACCGCCAACCTTTACAGGCAGACAGGTTACGGCAAAACAGGTTGTTGCTGGACAGGTAAACTAGGTAGGTAGGGTAGGTAGGTACAGGTAATTAGTTGGCCAGGAACAACCGAACCAGCTCCAGGGGCGTCTTGGGGGCTTGGATTGGGAGCGCGGTCCCGGAGGAAGCACAAACGGAGGCGAACCCCCC
>PJEX01000423.1:0-37420 GCA_005350895.1 Colletotrichum tanaceti | reverse complement strand
GGGGGTTTGGTCCTTTTATTTTTCATGCCATTTTCACCTTTAACCTCTCACCCATCGCGGCGTTGTACATACCTTACATAGCACGCCCAGCAAAAAAAAAAAACGAAAAAAAAAACGAAAAAAAACCCCCCCACAAGAGAGAGAAAAAACGCCTTGGGCACTTCCTGGGATGTGACGAGAATTCCCAGCACGGTGGCTCGGCTCATCACAAACTCGTCACACATGCGAGACGCCGTCAACGGCCGCGCAATCTCCCTTCTCCCGCTCACCAACACGGCCGTACACTCATCACGCAGTTTGCTCGAGGCACCACTGTGGCAACTCGAGCGGGCGGACGACGGTCACTGGCGGGAACTCTGGACCGGGGTGCGTCCGCCTTCCCTCTGTCAAGGGAGAAAGAGAGAGAGAGAGTGTGTGTGACAAGGTTTCCTCTTCTGGCCTGGAGCAGAACAACTGCTGTATAAGCGCGGCAGGGGGGGCGGATGGGGATGGGATGGCACAGATGCTCAAGGGATGTCTTGCGTAACTTCTCAAGGTTGTGCAGACTGCATGTCCGCCGTCTTCTTCTCCCGTTTTGTGGCGCTGGAGTGCCAACACCATTGCCGCTGGCTGACAGCTTCGAGAACAACGGCCAAGTGCGTCAGAAACGAACCCCCAACATTGGCTGGGAGATGATGCTTCAGGTATTTCCCAACACACGCCTCTCGAAACCTCCCCCTAGTAGGAGAGTTGTGTATGTGATGGTTAGGACAGAACCAAACAGCCTTCTTCTTGGTGATGTGTCCCGCCGCCGCCGTCTCGCGAATTCCTTCATAACTATTCACCATGGAGAGTCAGGCCTCACGCCCAAACGATGAAACCGCCGGAGAGGGGGGGGGGGGCACTCACAGCTTGCAGTAATGGCATGAAGATGATGATCATTTGGCCTGGCCGTGGCCTGGGCCTGCTCGGTTCCGACATCTCACGACATGGGAGCATGTCATCGGCGGGAACACGGCAACGGGATGGCACAAAGAGACCAGCCCTATCTTGTACACATCCGGACTGAACCTCCCCCCCCCTCCCCTCCCCTTTCTCACACGCAGGTCCTGGATTCCGGGTACTGCAAGGGCATTGCGGTACCAGAACCCCGGGCTGCGAGTACCCAGCATCCGGATTTCTTTGAGTAGGTAAGGTAGGTGGATATGAGAACAACATTAACCCCTCTCTCTCTTCCCCCCTCCCCCCCTCCTCCCCCCTTGCAAGCACCGGTTGGCTCTCACTCTTTCGTCGCCAGGACCCCAACGTCCCTAAAACAGTTTTTTTTTCTTTTTCCTCATGTCAGTTTGAAATGGCCGACCCTCCACTTCTTTCCTCTCTGGCGTGATGCCGGCGAGCGCGCCCTGGCAGACCCATCCGGCCAAGCGTCTCTCGACTCGACAAACCCGGCCAGAGCTTGCGTCCAAACTTGGCGAGTCGCCCCCGTTCGATCTGCAACTGCAAGGGCAGCCCTGTCCGGCCGGTGAGCCAGGACTTGCCTGCGGTACGCTCGAGCCAATATAAAAAAAGACCTCGTCTTGAGAGCCAAGCAGGAACACGCGCCTACGCAAGAGCGCGCGGGCGACTTCCGCGGTGTTTGCGTTGGGCTCGGCGCCTCTTACACGATGGTACCATGATCCTGGGGCGAAGTCGACGATGACGATGGCTTGGGATCCAATCATATCGGCCGCCGTAGACTTATGCAAGAAGGGAGTATCGAGGGAACGGGGAGGGGGTGAACAAAGCCCCCGTCCATGTTCATTGTCTAGTCCTGGCGATCCAAAGAGGTAGGTTCATGGGTTTCTGATGCATTATCCGCAACTTACAAGGCTTCTTACCCCCTTGTCATGTCTATTGCCATTGCTGCTGTATGTGCTCGCTCGTCTTGTCTCCATCTCTGGCACCCACTCACACATACTCTCTCTTGTTGGACTGCAGCCTGCAGAGCATATGGTCTTCTCTGGTCCATATTCAACCCTAACTCTTTTTCTCCCTGCTTCTGGCTGACGCTTGTTCCGACAATAGTGGCACCCCCTCGTCTTTCATCAAGTAGGTAGTCCATGGCCCTGTCTTCGCCACTGTATAAGTCAGCTCGCCTCCTCCGCCCTCCATCTCTGTGTGTTGATATCTCTTCCATCTTTCTGATACTACACATTGTTGCGCATTCCAACCATACAAACCAAAGTCGTCAGACGTGAGTCTTGCTCTATTTACACCTGCTTGCCCATATCGTCTGACACTTGCCAAAAGATCCTGCGACGCCGTTCAACTACAGCTTCCGCCCAGCTCACACAAACAACAATAACAATACAACCTTGGGCATAACGCTATGGCCGTCACAGCAGAAGAGAGGCTGGCCCGGATGCAAGGAGCTTGGAAGTTTCCATCGACTCCTTCCGTTACCTCGGTGGCTTCGACCGTCCCGATGGCCACAAAGCGACGCGCAGCTTCCTCCTCCTCCACCACTACTACCACTACCAACACGCCCGCGAAGCGTCGCAAGAGCTCCAAAACCTCATCAAAGCGTGGGAGCACCTCTGTTCCCTCCCCACGCCGTCGCAAATCCGCCAGTCCGCTTGTCCCGACCCTTCCCGCCGCCCAAAGGATTCCCAGTATGCTGCCCGTCCGCGCCTTGACCCTGGCCCGGACGTACCGCGACTTCTCGCACTTCTTCCGGGCCATGGACGCAGACGCGCGAGACAGGATTCTCCAAGAGCTCAGGAATCAACCCGCGATGGAAGACGAGATGTGGTGGCGCGACCATCACTACGACCCGCTGTACGCCACCAAAGCATGCAAGACCGCCTTCCTCATCCTCGCCGAGAAAGGGTTCGGCGAGAAGCCGAACCAGGGCGCGGCGGCGGCGGCGGACGGCACGAGCGAAGGCGAGCCCAGGCAGACCAGGACGAACGCGGGCGCCGCCGCCGCCGAGTCCGAGGACCCGCGGGCGACCCAGTACGGGTGCTACCGCTGCTACACGCTGCAGCCCGAGGCGGCGTTCGAGGCCAAGCCGCCGTCCGTCATCCTGCACCCCTGCGGCCGCCTCACCATGCACGACAACAAGCAGGACCTGCCCGTCTTCCGCAGGGGGGAGCGCCTCCTCCGGAGGTACTGCATCGAGTGCGGCGTCAGGGACGGCCTGTACCCGGACAAGGCCCTCGTCACCTCGATGACCGACCAGAGGTGGTGGGTGTGCGAGTGCCGCCGCACGCACCTGGTGTCGCCCAGCGACCTGTACGTCGAGTGCAGGCGCTGCCGCGGGAGACCCGCCCTCAGGTCGCCGGACCTCGAGAGCGCGGAACTGATCCCGTTGGTGGGCCAGGACCGGGAGGCGTGGCGCCACCGCGTCTATCCCAACGTGAACTGAGTCGTGAGGGGGGCGTCTCGTTGTGTAAAGATGACTGTAAGGTACATGGAACCGGGGGGGGGGGGGCACAAGGGAATATGGCTGTGGTGAAGATGGAAAAGGGTTTGCTTTGCGAGGAGCTGGGGTGTCATCCGCCGTTGTGAAGCTTTTGCAAGAGGCCGGATGTCGGGCGATGTGGCCAAAGAGAAGTGACTGGAGTTCATCGTCTACCCCATGCTTCTCGGGGACTTCTTGGGATGGTGTCAGTTATGCTCCCAGCTTTTACACAGAACAAGATCGGAAGGATACACGTGAGGGACAGCCGGCCACAGAGGAAAATAGCACTCTGGCGGTTGTCGGGGAGGTATGAGGGGGTGGGGGAGGGGACAAGGTTGTAAGACACTGCAAGGTCAAGGGGGTTTTGCTTTTGCTTGCGAATTCGAATCGTTCGTTGTGCTTAAAGAGTGTGATGTATTAGTGTTTGTATGGAATAGACGAAATAGAAGAATAGCCGTCAGCCATCTCGCTTTGCTGAGTCTTCTTGAGACTTTTTCTTTCCTTTTCGCAGGGTTGCCCCCTCATCGTTCTTTGTTCAAGCCATCCCGTCTCTCCCGTCTCTCCCGTCTCTTTTCTGTCTATCAAACGCACTTGTCTAAGGTAACCTGTGTTGTCTTCTACTGTTTTTTATGTTTTCCGTCATATGAGCCGGTCCCTGATCGTCCCGCAATGTCGGCGGTGCAGCTTGACGACCGTCTGTCTGTCCGTCTAGTTGTATCCGGATCGTCCCTTGGGCGAGACGCCTTGGTCGCGAGTCCGGTTGTAGCCGCTGCGGCCCCGGGGAACCTCCCGTTGCCTCTCTCCGCTTGATGTCGCGACGCAATGGGAGCTTCCGCCGAATCCCCCGCGGGATCTCGCGTGTCTTGGCTGACCGGAGCTCGAGTCGCTCGGCCTGCTTGAGCGCCTAGAGTCCATTGTTGCTGTTCGTCCTGGGCCTCTGGGGGGGGAGGGGGGTCAGTTTGGCCGAGTCGGGCGGAGATTGCGCGGCAGTATTCACCTAGAGCAATCTTCCCCGCTGAGCAGTAGTCCCTTCTGAGCAAGCGATATTCCCTCCTGCGATTTGTTGGCCAAACGTGTGCGTTTGATGATTGCAGTGGGACGAGGTTGATGGGGTTACGAGTGGAGGTGTGAGCAGCAGCCGGCTGTGATTCTTATACGTGATGGGTGTGGACGAACACGAAATCATTGATCCAGTGATGGAAGGGCCGATGATGAATCTGTAACCCAAGAAGATGAGACGCATTCGTGAGCCACACTTTGGAAGAGGGGTTGTAACCCAAGAAGATGAGACGCGATCACGGCTTTGCAAATCTCTCACTGCCCGGCGGGCCACACCCTGGGGGAGAGCTTGGAAGCAGGGAAGCACCAGCGTGGGATGCCATGGTTGGCAGTCCCATCGGATTCGTGTGGCCGACGGAGTGCCGAAGGAAGGATGATTGTACGGCAGAAGGAAAACTTGCGCCTGCAGTGTTTTAAGCCCTTGACATGTGCCGCGCATCGGCGGGCAGGCAGGCAGGCAGGGCATGGTGTTTCCATCTCGTCGAGACTCGGCTGAGGATGCATCCCTCGTCCGAACCTGGGGCCCACGCCGCAATGTTTCTTCTGGCAAAGACCTAGGGGGCCCTTCCTTCTAGCTGCATTCGATGTTCGGGCATAGAAGCCGGACGGAACGACGACGAGCAGAGCGAGGGGGGCCTGAGCGAGGTGCTTCCCTTCTCGGCACCAGAGCTGGGCGAAGCAGAGCCGGCCCCTCGCACAACGGAAGAGGATCATACGCCGGGGCCTGGGTAATAGTTAGGTATTAGTGTGTACAGGTACAGATAGTAAGTATAGTGTGGACAAGAAAAGCTTCAACGACATGTCTACGATCTGGGCCCGGAACCCTTCCGAGAGGGCAGAGGGAAACAAACGCAAAGTTTGGACCATCCGCCTGCCACTCAACCGACGAGGCTTGAGCTTTAGGCATGGTAAAACTAGGTAGGTACCTAGATCATGCTAACGGCTCACAGCACGCGGGCCGGGATGGCGGGGAGCTTGTTGCGTTCCGAAGCTCGAACAGTTCCCTCGTCCCCGTTTTCGTTCCTCTTCTCCCCCCTTAGTCCCTTCTCGGCAAGCGTGCGGTGCGGTGCGGTGGGTTCTTCCCGTGTCTGTGAATCCAGAGCATCAGTGCTGACGGCAGCGTTCCCCAAGACAAAAACTTCAGTGCCCCAAACCCGAAAGGACGTTGGGGGCGTCTCATCAGGTTTGGGAAATGCAGTGCGGAAGGGAACTAAACAGGTGGCTGAGAGTTTTGAAAAAACGGATGGATGATTGATTACATACCAGGGTCCGAGTCGCACCCCCGGCTCTCCGGAGCCGAGACCCACTCTCTCGGTGTGCCTACACCGAGAGAGTACGTATCCTCCGGCCAGTCCCTCGTTTCACACACTCACACTCACACTATCATTTTCCGCTTCCTCGTTGCGTTCCCTGGCGTGGCCGGTCCCCACACTACATCCCAGATTTATCCTACATCGCCTTGGAAACCCCGAGAGTCTTGGGCATAGACATCAGTAAGCTCGGCACATAGCATTCCTTCCTAGCCATCGCCCTGTAATTCCTTTTCCACGCGCGTACTCCAGCTGCAGGAGAAGCCTTGGAGGCGCACGAGACGTCATCCAGCATGATGCTCAATTCGAGGAATGGGCATCCTAATGATGCCGTCAGTGCGCGATACCAAGCTGTGCCCCTGTGGACCGGGAGGAATCAGGATCCTTCTTCCCAGTCAAAGCGCAAAAGCATTGCCTCTAAAACTCGTGGCAGGGGATGGCATATCGGCACGCATCCCCACACGTTATTCCCACCGGACGGCTCCCCGACGACCAAACACACGATCACGGCGGATGTCGGAGGATATTGGCTCCTCGCGGCTCCAGGTCACCACGGCCTCTTTCGCGGTGTCCGCCTCACTCTCGAGTCTCGGTAGCTGTTTCTTCTGGCATCATAATTCATGGGGGCAACACCCGACGACAAAATCTTGCCCAACTCGTTCTTCCAGGCTGCCGTGCCGTGCCCGGTTGCCAGAATCCTGTAACTGTTTGAAGCATTCAGTGCCCAAATTCTGCCGATGTTTCTTCTCGCGGGTGACGGCAGTGCTAGGAGCGGCGCCTGTCAGAATAGCTCCCGGTTCCCACGAGGCTTGGCCTTTTTCTGCTTGGGCTGGCTGATGCCGTGTACGTAGTAAGGTGTAGGGGACTGAGCGGTGCCGTGTTCTGTTTGAAACGGGAGCGGCGCCTGATTTGTTGAGGAGGCGGCCCTGCGACGCTGCGACGGCGCCCAAGCGACGGATGGGCAGACGATTCGATGAACCGTTGCATCCTGTCACCTGTGTCCAAGCTGCCAAATAACGCCAAACCATCCTTCGGGTTTCCCAACAAATGTTGTGACTGCGCATAATTCATGCGGGCCCTGAGTCTACAGGATTTGGCCAGATACCCTCTGCACTTCCGGCATCTAGCCGTGTTGGTGTGGCTCATGGATTGCTGGCAGGCTGTTGGTGGCTTGAGACGAGTGGGAAAACGACACAGGAGGATTATTCGGATAGAGATCAGGCACTGAGCTGACATGCCTGAGCTTGGTTTTCAGAAGGCTGAGACTTTCTGGAACCTCCTTGTTGAAGGAAACGACCTGTAAGTCAAAGAAGAGAGGTCGGAAAAGGCAGAGAAACAAGCTTCTGTTTCCTTGCCAACAAGGGCCCTTTTTTTCTCCCTTGTCCATGGCTGCCCTTTCTAATCATGTTGCTCGGCATGCTCTTGCATATCACAGCATAAGCAAACCTCGTCATCTTCAGAGGGCTGACCTAAACCCTTCCACCAGATGCTGCTTTCAACATTCCACATTGGAAGAAACCATTGCGTATCTGTGGTCGAATTGTTTGTTCAGAATTGGAATCCTTAGGCCGTTCAACCTTGCCTTGCCTTCAATGTCTACAGCACACCAGTGCCAAGATCTTTGCTACCTGGAGGCTCACAAGCAAGCTTCAGGCAGGCTCATTGAAGAGTAGACTCCATAACTTCCTTACGTTTCTTGGAAAACATTTGTGTGTGTGTGTTACTAGTGAACCAATAGCGGCTATCTGCACAATAATGAATTCTGTGGTTGCTGTAAGCTCTCGGCTGGGCAAGGAGGGTCTTGAACATGAGGCAGGTAAGACTACCCCCATCGTAGTAGTGAGGTAGGTAAGTACTTAATAATCAAAGAATCACTCCCCTGCCTGCCTCACTGGAGTCAATGGCAGCTGAAAAGGCAAGAAAGATCAGGTTATACAAATCGGGAAGGTATCAATAAAGTGCACTTAAATTCAACTCTTCTTTAACTAGGCTGGCTCCGACACTTCTCCCCTTCCGACACCACCGACCACCAGAGAGACCCATCATGAACACTTACTTCAGACTTTTGGAATACTTCATTTGAATACCTTACCGTCTTATCGGCAGCAATCGGAGGCTCTGGTAAGTCTTACCTCTCTATTCAGGTACGTGACTGGCTGTTGCCTATCTTTGCGGTTTATACCAGCCTTGGGATGTTGCACTAAGGCGACCAAGGTAACGTGACTGACAAGCTTATGAAGGATCAAAGAGGCTTCTTCCACTTCAATAATCATATTTAATTGCTCCGAAGCTATTTTCTTCGCCAACGAGCCAGAGGGGTCTTGCCGAAGAGGAACAGTCAAGTTGCCCACATGGTCGTGTCTCTCCTATCACAAGTCATCACGGGAACTCGCCAAGAGCTGACAGTATGTTGAAGGATACCGTACTTTGCGCCAGATTGGAGCAGTCGAACGCCTTCGCCAAAGGTAAATGGCCTCTTGTCTCACCTGGCTTGCCGGCTCTTCCGATCCAGATGCTTCAGATTACAGGCTCCCGCTACGGCAGTCACGATGACCTCTACGTTGACATCAAGGGACCGAGCTCGAAGACCCGAATCCAGGACCCGAGTCTTAATGGTATTCTCGATGTCAACCCCGAGCATGTCAACTCCATCCTCGACCTGGCTGAGCCGCTTGAGGTAAGTACCCACCACCTCCACTACCTGACTTCCAAAAGCTCGATTTGACTGAAGGGTCAAAAGCAACTAAAGGACAAGCTGCGCGAGTTTGGAGCGTCCATAAAAAATGTCCTCCCGCCGATAGCCATTCGAGACATCACCTGGAAGACGATCTACATAGCACATGGCATATTTGTGGGATGCGAACCGAACGAGTTCGAAGGGTACGAGGACAACGATTACCATGAAGCCCTCCGCTCACGCCGCTCAAGCCGCTCAAGCTTCAGCAATTCCTTGTCCGACTCGGGAGATCCAAATGATGTCTACTTCGACAGGTAAACTCATCTTCGTTTCATGTTTCTTATGACTGGCTGATTTCCCCAAGAAACACTCGCAATACTGTCGAAGCCCCAGTTGTTCTTGCTCCCGCCGACCTGCCCTCCTTGACCACATTCAAGGACCACACAGGCACCAAGGAGCGCTCGGTGATCTTCGCCAACGAATTCTTTGAAATCAGAAGATCCCTCAACACCGGCTGGGGCGCCTTCGCCGTCAAGGAACTCCACGAGGGCGACCAGATCCTTGTCGAGAAGGCTCTATACTACTCCATCCACGAGGATGTTGAGAAGTCGGTCCAGAAACTCCCGGAAAAGAAACGGGCGGTTGCGAACGATATGTACGCCTACTACAGTCGTGACGGAGAGACGCTTGAGGAAGCAATCTGGAGCACGAATTCGTGAGTGGTTCTCGTGGTTCTTATGGTCTCCGAGACCCCAAAGCTGACAAGGCATTTAGGTTCGTCACCCGTTTCCCGTTCAAACCTGATGCAGATGGAATCTTGAAGCACCGTCCAGGATTCAATCAAGACGTAGCCGGCCTCTTCCCGGTTGCTGGTCGCTTCAACCACTCCTGCTCCCCGAAGATCAGCTACCGATTCCGACACGAGCACGAGGCGCTGGTCTTCACTGTGAGCGACTGGGTCATTCGAGCTGGCGATGAGCTCACCATATCGTACGGCAAAGAGCCACCCGTGCTATACTACAAGTACGGCTTCAGCTGCGAGTGCGGCTACTGCGCAGGATTTGACGCGATGCAATCTGAGTGGTACTGAGACTTCATTCAGTGGCGGGAGATTGAACTGGGGGGGGGGATCAGATGGATCACGAATCATTTATAGAGGACGCATCTGCTTACTGCATACATCAGGATGAGCTTCGGTGCACACGGCGATTTTGGTGCGTGGGATGGTGGAACAGACAGAGCTGAGTGCGACGATGCAGGTGCGTTTTGGTTTCAATGCGAATAGACACTCTATCATAGGCAGACGGTGTTTTCTCTTTCTTTAGTATGGGAACGGCTGCTTCTCACATTCCGACTGTGCAAACTTGGTGACCTGAATGTCGAGGTTCACAACACGCATCGCTGCGCTGACTTTGGCGGCGGCCATCGGTTAGAGACCCTGGGATGGTTGATTCCAGCCAAGTCCTTTTTCTTCGCGGCTTGCCTTCCTCGGGCACACCGAGAGCTGGACGGATCGGACATGCGTGTTTCTCGTTAGACGACCAGACCAGGTCATTGGTAGTCCAAGAATCCCGTAGTCGTGAGGAACACACCGGTATCAAAGCTACTGGTCCCAAAGTCCCGTCAGTCTCTGCGGTTGAGATGTCCATAGTATCGAGTTCTGTCTCCTGATGGAGAGTGGGGAGCACAGAAAGAGAAGTTCCGCAAGGGCCACAGCAGTGTCTTGACCGACACAGTGAACTGATCCGTAGATTCTTGTGCGTTCCTGTCTTGACTATGAGTTGGCGAAGTTGCCCGACGCGTGCGGGTGGCCTCTTCGCTGTCCCCGGACGCCCGGATGGAGACCGCCCTGCTATTCAACTCAGAGACAGGCTCAGACGCTCCCAACTTCCCAGAGTCCCATTCTGTATGTAATCGACCCGACTATAAGGCAGAAAGGGAGTCATCCGCAACCACACGGCGTGGTGTTGCGTCGACGTTTTGCCACCATATACACCCCATCCTCCCTCCCTCACGATAACCTGTCATAGGCATCACCATTCAACCAATCTGCCACATACGACCATACCCACTGGAAAACTCGGGATCCCGTCCGCTCTCCCATAGATAAGCCAGTGAGGGCCGGATTAGTAGTTGGGTCGGTGACACCAGCGAATACCTGGTGTTGTATGTTTGTCCCATTCCATGTCAGGCAGGGTAAGCAAGCAAAGACTCTTTTGCTACTTACTATGTGAAGGACGGGTCTGGGGCAGACATCAGCGACAGCGAGAACGACCTTGAAAAAAAAAAACCAGTGTAGCGGATACTTGGGCTGAAGTTGGTACGATAGGTGGTGGAACGGAGAGAAGATGGGTTGGAAAGATGAAAGTGGACTATCCGTACTGACTTCCGAGATTGTGGAAGCCGACTCTCATCAGGACAGCAGCAGTTGGAGGGAAACTCAAACCTGGGGGGGCGGTCATGACAAAGGTCCGTTATTCATTCTGAAAAACTACGCTGCACACTCCGCAAAGTCCCCTTCCCTCAAGGCGTCAAGCAAGACCTGCGCCGTATCCCGATCCGCCCTCTCCTCGCCTGGCCCGTTCGTTAGCTCGTTCCACGCCGTCTCGATCCACCCCGCAGGCCCGTCGTGCCCAGGCATGCCGTCAAAGTACATGCCGTCAAAGTCACCGCTCACGCTGGCCGGCTGCTCTTCCAAGGCTTCCAAGGGAAATGCCGCCAAGACCTCGGCCGCCAGACCATCGATCCCTTCCGAAGGCGGAGGGTCCGCCATGTCCACATCTCCGCCGCCGCGGGCGGGATACTGACACTCTGTCCCTGCGGTTTGAGGGGACGTGTCGTCCGTCACGCTTTCTAGGCTATTACCTCCCGCCGATGACGGCGAAGTAGTATCCTCATCCGAGGGAATGGTCGTCACTGTTCCTGGCTGCATTCGAAACAGGTTCACACGCATCGCAGCGGCATCAAAGTCGGTCAGTGACTCAGCTGTCCCAGACAACGCCACGCTCATGTTCCTGCTGTCTTCTCGTTTCCGCTCAAGAAGCGCTTTGAGCGGGTTGAAACCTCCGGTAAAGAGCCCGCGGAGGCTGACTGGGAAGTCGCCGTCCTCGGGAAGGCGCCCCTTACTCAGAGAAAGGTCCATAGTCAGAGCGAGGCGGAGGTAAGAACTCGGTTGTGAGGCGAGAATGTCGGTCCAGTCTGTGATCACGGTACTGTCCTCGCTGGTGCTCTTGGCTTCACCCGGCGGCGGCGCGTCTATCTGCGCAAGGTTGACAATGTGTCGGATCGTTTCGCTCACCCAGTCTACACCATCGTACTGGGGCTGGTATGTCTTCATGGCTTCGATGAGAATGTTGAGTCGGTGCTGCTTGAGCGCGGATTGTGTGTTGGGGTCGAAAGACCTCGACGACGCCGAGAGCTTCACGTCAAGGATGTGCAAGACCAACGGCAACGCTGTACATGCAACGGCACTGATCGGGAGCCAGCGGGCGAGGCGGAGATGAATGAGTTCTTTGAGACACTCGGTGACTCCAGACGCGGCGTCCTGGAGCTCGTGTCGATTTTCTCCAATAATGACAAGGTCCGAGGTGGGGATCGCGTTGAAGGACGGAGCAGCTGCGGTGATGGCGAGATGAAGGACTTCGTGGTGGCTAAGAACGACTCGAGAGGAGCTGGGAAACGAGGTTAGAAGTCGTCGACAAGACCGTGTGGGGAGAGCCCGACTTACTGATAGTACATGTACATCAAGTTGGTGTACAAGATGACGGAATCGTGCTGGAACTCGTTTCCGGGAGACTTCATCCTCGCGACGGAGCCGCCTCCGAACATGGGGAACTGCAGGGTGGCGCCTTTGTACCACCCTCGCAGCGCAGCCTTACACCCGCGGACCTTGTCCTGCTGATCGGCACGCATCTCCCGACCCCAGCCCGGACGGTCATCCAGCGGGAACACCAGAATGAGAATTTCGGTGAGTACGATGCAAAGCTGAACCAGCTGCTCCAGGATCTCGGCCAAGCACCGCTTCGTACCCGGGTTGTACACCCGGCTCCGCTCGAGCTCATCCGACAAGTCGGAAAATCCGAGCATCTCACCCGAGTCGAAATTGAAATGGCTCCGTGTGATTTGCAAGCTACGACGCAAGCCTAGGCCCACGATGCGATCGCGGATGATGCAGCACCACCAGAGCCGCTTGAGGAGGTTGCGCTTCTTGGGCGGCGCTGTGCGGGTCGCGTAGTGGTGTGCCTCAACCATCTTGGCGTTCTGGATCGCGATGGAAAGCCAGGCCGTGTTCGATTTGCGAAAGGCCGGGGATGTGGGAGAAGACCAGAAGGAGAGAAGGAGAGCAGCCTGTGAGATGGCGAGAGGGGAGGATTCGGACTCGAGGTCGTAAAGGAGCTTTGCACGCCGGTAGAGGGCTGCCCGAGCGGCGCGGATGCTGGGAAAGCCCAGCGTTTTGATGGTTTGTCGAGAAACAAACTGGACGTGGTTGAATGTCAACAAGACGAAGTCAGCGATGGACCGGCGAGCACTTACATTACAAGACGAAAATAACATTGCCTGGAAGACAAGCAGCGACAACTTTTCATTTGACAAATAGCCGTTGGGATTCAAACAATACACGTCCCAAAAGTCGCCCTCGTTGAGCATGGGGAGCAACGGATGGACGTGAAGGAAGTACTGCTGCACAAACTCGTCGAGTATTGTGCGGTTTGGTATCCGCAAGCACCCCTGGAGCTCCAAGTAGTTGACATCTTGCGGCGGGATTCCGTGCAGGTTGCCCAGAGAGAGAAACGGGTAGAATGAGTAGGTGACGTCTATGCCCAGACTATTTTGCTGCCCAGCAGCCCATGGTGTCGAGAAAGCCGGGTTGTTCAACGTTATGGGAGCAAACGAGGGTGTTTCATACGTGCCCGCCAATGTAGTCGAGGACATTTGAGTATGAGCTTGCTTAGCGTGATCATGATGATTATGTTGTTGCTGCTGTTGCTGCTGCTGCTGTTGATTCTGTTGCTGCTGATTCTGATTCTGTTGCTGTTGCTGTTGCTGTTGATGATGATGACCATGATGACTGTTCGTGGCGTTTGCTACCGGGCTCTTTGGCGGCGCAGTGGGCGTGGATATTGCAATGTCGTCGCCGTTGTGTGAGTGATCACAAGATTGGGGATGACCATCTGACCCGTTGGAAGGTACTGGCCGAGAGTCGCTGCCTGACGGCGGAGCAAGGTTGACGATGTGAAGCTGGTCTCCATTGTCTGCGTCGTACGGAGGACACGAAGTCTGTGGGTCGTCGGCGCCTTCTCGTTGTTGTGCTCTGCGACTAAGTCGACGGTCAGTATCTATCTACCCACGTAACGGTCGCAAGGAAGGATACATGAACTCACAATCTTGAAGCGCGTCCAGTCACAACACACGTCTCACTATCCAGGTAGCAGTTCATGCATGGACGACCACGTTGAGACACATCGCATCTCACTTTCCGAGCGCGACATGAAAGGCATGCCTTGGGAGCGCGCTTGCGGACCTTGGTCTGAGGTTTGGTCTTGGGGCCTTCAGATGGTACCGGCTCGGCGGATGCCATTGTCGAAAATCAAAAAGCAGACAGACTTGAACCGAGGATAAAAGGTCGGTTGGTCACTTGAGATCCCGCGGCACAGTGGATTGGACCGAGGTGAAGCTCGTCGTCTATGGAGGCCGAGGACGGAACAAGATAACGCGAATCGAGTTGGGAAAAACGATGAGTGAGAACCCCAAATCCAGATAGATAGATCCAGGAATGACGACGGGAGACCGGAGACGGGAACTTTTTGCGGGGTGTGGGGAAGAGGGGAGATGAACAAGTCCTGCCACTGGGAAACTGATCAATCCTGTGGAGTCGGATTCTGGGGTTTTGGAGCCGGAGCTGGAGCCGTTGACGATCCGTCGACGCTTCATGTCATTGTCTGGGTACGGATACAACATCGTCGGTGGACACAATACGGAGCTCAGGCCCAAGTTGGCATAGCATCGTACGGAGTACGGATACATCGTACAGCACGGGAGCTGGACCACCAAGGTGCCTCGGAATGGCCGGAATTATCGCTCTCTCTTTCTCTCGCTCATTCTCTCTGACTCGTTCGGCCAGCTTGCTTGGCAAAACACTAATGATCTGTAATCAACTTAAAAGGCAATGAGCTCAGAGGGCAAAAGAGAGTCAGGAGATCAGGAGACTCAACAACCTGTTTGCCGACGAGGTCTGCCGACAGGGTCCGACAGGGTCTGCCGAGTCTCCGCGCTTTGGCATCCCTGCAAGCTCCACGCGAGCTCGGCGTTACAGACAAATCAGACAAGAGCAATTCATCCCCTATGCACGCTGCATGTCGAGTCATTAGGTAGCGTCATCAGTGAACGGTGAGCCCTAGCTCTTCGGAGCATTTCCGCCCAAGCACGGATACGTCCGTCGTCAGGGGGAGGGGGGCACGGGAACGCGGAATATCAAAGTTGGTACGTGTACGCCGTACGGATACCATAGTCGCTGGCGTTCTGGAGTCCTCGCACAAATCGTGTCTGTTTCTTGTATGTAGGATGGGATTATGTATGTCCACTGCATTCAGCTTGTCCGTCGTTGGCGAGATTCGCCACGAGGGTTGGACTGAGATTCTCAGTCCGATTCGGATTCCGATGACGATTCCTCGCTCTCGATCGGCTTGAAGACCCAGTCGCCGTCGTCTTCCCTCAACAGGCACACCTTCACATCGCCGACGGCATCGTCCAGTCCGTTGGGGATATCCATGCCATCGCCGACCCTTGCGAGAATCGACGCGTCAATTCGACAGAACAACATGGGCAACGAATCACTCTTCCACACCGATATGCCGTCGCGAGCGCCCCTGATGATGGTGTGGAAGAGGTAGTAGATGCTGAAGATGATCAGGCCTGTAGGAAACAGCAGCCATTTCCACTCAACGATGATCGTCTGCGCCATCGTGTAGCTCTGGCCGCCGTATCGATGCCGTTGTTTGTCACGAACCTGCCCGTGGAGCCGCACCTCGTTTGTTAGACTGAGGCTGAATTGGGAAACCCACGATGGGAGATTACGTCGCGCGCTGTAGACGCCTTCGATCCAGTCCGACGAGAAGTTGATGATGGTGTATTGCTTCTCGTACGTTCCCTGAACCAGCGGATCGATAAATCTGCGCAACGCCATGAGCGCCTTTTTGGAGATGCTGTATCTGGCCTCGGGTGGGACATTCATGTCGGCTGGTATGTCGACGAAGACATACTCGTCATCGTGTGCGCTGTTGCTCATGGCGAACTGCGTCTTGTTCCAGACATTGGTTACTGTCTGACTGGTGCGGCTCTCGGTGACTGTGATGTTGTAGCTCATCATGCAGAACCACAGCGCGCATTCCTGGGCGATCGTTTTGGTTTCCCTCCTGGTCTTCATGACCCAAAGGACGTCGAATACCGAGATGTAGGTCTGGCTTGTGGAGTTTAAGCGGTGGTAGATTCCCGGCACCCTTGCCGTCCGAAACCGCTCGGTCGGCGGCGCCTTCTGGCCGATGTCGACGGTAGTGCCCGAAGGCAAGCTGTACTGGCATGTTTGCGACTTGTCGGTGCACATGGTTCTGACTGACAATGGATTGCATTCTCCGCAGACCGCGATAGTTGGCATGATGGGCCACGAGCAATTGGTGGAGGGACATTCCACGTCGAGCTGCGTTATATCGGCAGACAGGATGCCTCTGTAGACAGCGGCTTTAGTTGACACGTTGAGAGCACCTTGAGGACGTTAAAAAGCGGTTGCATCAAATGGAAGGTAGCGGCGGGCAGACTTACGTGGGTCCAGGCCCCGAGCCACCGTGTAGTCCTACAGGTCGGTTCTCGGGGGTGCTGGGATCGGGGGATCGTCGGAATCGTTCGCCAGCATTGGCCGGCCCTCGTACCGGTAGAGCTGCTGGGAGGAAGCTTCGAGGCCGTGAGTTAGGACCACGATCAGAGCACCAATGCAGGCAAGATGCCTATCAACCCGGTGGTTAGCATCAGTGGGACCGGCCGTATCAAGGCGTGGAAAGCCGGCTAGGGCATGTTCACCTTCCCCTCAGGCGCCATAGGAGACACAGGCTTCCCTAGAGCCCGCGCGAGGCCTCGTCGTAGATCTTGAAGTCCTCGAGTCTGGCGCGCATGTTGTTGGTACGGCGCTGGCGTGCCTCGGAAACCCAAATCCAAGCAGCTTGGCTGATGGACGACTCGACCATGCCGCTCATGGCCACACGGACGCAGGTGAACATGGCGACAATGACGACGTCGAAATCGATACCGCCCTTGAGCTGAGGAACGACTTGCTTGTCGAATCTCCCGAAGATGATGCCGAGGACAATGGCGCCGGTGATACAGACTGCGACTAGTCTGTACTCGTCGTTCCACCATTTGTAAATGGCCTTGTAATCGTGATTCGGGAGCGGCCTTGGGGGGCCTTCTTCGGCCTCATCGTCATCGTCGACGGCACCGTCGTGATCGCCCTGGCGGAATCGCACTCGCCTTCGGGGGCTCTGTCGAGGGCGGCGGCTCATTACCCTGGATTGGAAAAGGCGTAGGTATAACTATGAAAGTGGGAGAGGTAACTAGTTTATTCAAGTAAAGATGCTGCCCATCGAGTCTAATAGGAAGAAAGGTGTCGTCGATCAGGCGTTTGCTGCCACCATACCATGACAGGGTACGAACGAGATGCAGGGTATGGATGCAGGCGATGGCGTCGCGAGGGAGATGTATGTTAATGGATGTGAGTTGACCGAGGAAGCAGTCCCCCCCCGAAAGGTATGGATTCCTGGTGAGGTACCTGCTGGGCACCAGGTAAGTAATAGTAGGTGTCTCTGTTCCTGTTCCGGGAAGGAAGGAGGCTGATTATCTCATCATCCACATCTGTTTTCCATGTTGGAATATCTTCAAGGCAAGGACGATCTCACCCCCCGGTTCCTGCCATCTAAGGTACCGGGCAGCCTATGTACCTAGGTGGGGGACGGCAAGCAGAAAGAGCAAAGCGCCCGCTTACATGCATTGTCTACGTTGCCTAGGTAGGTACGTTGCCTAGGTAGGTAGGTAAGTATTGGATAAGAAAGAAAGAGATTGGGGGGATAACCGAGGGTGAGAGCTAAAGACACGGCTTGAAGACCCGAGAGCTGCATTAAATCTACAACCATTCCTTTATGCTCCCTAGGACCCTCCATGATTGGAATCTTGCTATTATTGTTGAGGCGCTCACATTCGGCCTCTTCTCCCCCGATTAGCCGGCAGACAGCGGAGAGACAGACATCATCTACCTTAGGTAGGTAGGGTAGCTATCTTGCAATTGATGTGAGATGACGTAGGACTTCAGTCCAAGCCCAGACCATCTCGGGATTCCTAATTCACATGTCCAGCTCTCCCGTCGCTCTGCCACCGCCGACTGGCATGCATTCATCCCGTGACTAACCACCGAAGCAAGGCTTTCTACGAGTGATTAAGAAAACATATCGAAGCCTAACGGGTCCTAAAATGATGCAGTTCTTGACAGTCATTCTGCTATGCCTCCAACACACCACCGGCGCTGCTTGGAAGCTCCCTCACTCAGCATTCGGCAATTTCGAGTCTCCTCGGGGCAATCAGATACCGATCGATCTCGAGAACGATGATGAGATTGGCACATTCGGAGCCAGTTCGTTTGCTGGGCTGAGGACGTTTGCGAACCTCCCATTCGTGGACTGCTTCTCCGACCAAGACACCAGGGGTCACAAGTACGACATTGCCATCTTCGGCGCCTCTCACGACACTGTCAGTACCACCGTCCTTGACATCCCCCCCCCCCCAAAGTGGTTGTATGCTCATCTAAATGAATGTGGAAGACAACGACCGGCCGTCCAGGGGCGCGGTTTGGCCCTCCAGCTATACGGACAGGGAGCCAAAGGAAGGGCCCTGGGGAATGGAGCGTTTACACAGGCACGCCCCCCTCCAGGTATTGATCATGCGCAGTCCGTTTTCTAACCCGTGGAGCCACAGGTAGAAACCCATTGCAAGGCTGGGCAACCGTGGTGGACTGCGGCGAAGCGCGGCTCACCTGGCTGGACAACACGGCATCGCTAAAGAGGCTCGACAAAGCCCACACCGTTGGATCGCCCCTCGAACGACATGCCGTGGGGGAAAAGCTAACTATGAATAGGTCATCTCTGGTCGAGCAGCGGCAAACTCGAGCGTTTCGTCGACGCCAAGGATTCTTACGTTGGGAGGCGACCACACCACGACCCTCTCTGCACTTCGGTCAACCTACCGGAGATGGGGACCCGTTGCCGTCATTCACTTCGATAGCCATATCGGTTCGTCATCTTGCAGGATGGAACCGACTCCCGATGCTGACATTTGCCCTCAGATACCTGGGACCCTGCAGTTCTCGGTAAGTTCTCCAGGGACGTTGTTCACTTGGGTGAGTAATATGCTGAAAATGTTGCTTTTCTTCTTCAGGAGGCGGAATATCCGAGTATGCGTAAGTAATGACCCGAGGCGCATCGGCTGCTGAGTCGTATTCCAAGCTGATTTCGTCAGAGGCCTGAACCATGGGACATTCCTCCACATCGCCCACGAAGAGGTACCCTATACGATTGCTCTCAAGAGACACCTCTCCCCAAAGCTAACGGTTGCAGCACTTGATTTTGAACAACTCCATCCACGCCGGCATCCGGGCCCCCTTGGTCAGGCGCAAAGGCGATCTGAGAAACGACGTCCGATGCGGGTTCGAAATCGTCACCGCCCGCGACCTGGACAGGCTTGGCGCCCATGGAGTCATCTCGAAGATCAAGGAGCGCGTCGGCGACTCCAAGGTCTACATCAGCGTCGACATTGACGTCCTCGATCCGGCATATGCCCCAGGTAATTGGACATTGGAGAATGAGACCGCCGACTGAGCGTTTCGCAGCTTGCTGATGGTTCATAGCTACGGGGACGGCTGAGCCGGGGGGCTGGTCGACCCGAGAGCTCCTCACTGTTCTCGACGGCCTCGAAGGGTTGTCGATAGTCGGCGCAGACGTTGTCGAGGTCGCGCCCGCGTACGACAACAATGGCGAGACCACCGTTCTGGCCGCAGCAGAGATTGCCTATTCTCTGATCGACCTTATGGTCCTGACGCCTGTCCGATCAAAGGCCGACGACGATACTTGAAGCAGCAGGCTGTGTCTAGACGTAAAGCGACAGCACTGACGCAACTTTGTTGAAAAAACACAAGAATAAAACCAGGCTGAGAGACGACAAAGACGGCATGTCGGATGGCTTACAACCCCTGGCTTGGAAACTCAGTGTCTCATCTCGGTTTCTTTGTATCTCGAGGACTCCCTGCTGCGGACTCATCGTTCAACTTGAACAGGACGCGCAGCAAGGCGGCAATCAAAACCATGTCTTCGACATTCCAGCCAGCGGGGCATTCTTCTTCTTCTTCTTCTTCGAAGCCTTGGGACAATAGAAGAACCCTTTTGGATCATGTACCAGGAAAAAAGAAAAGAGAAAACGGAGAAACAAAGCTGCGGATAATCATGTTGACAATGGTGGTGTTTTCTCAAATGCTGAAAGACCTGAATGAACAATACGATCCAGAACACACAGCCAGGCAGGGAGAGAGGCATGCATACATAATGTGCTCAGTTCGAGAGTTTCAGGGCACAGTTTCGTTCCTCATTCCCAAGCAAACCAATATTTCTATCACTCTCCATCCACGGCTCACTCGACCACTCGGACTCATTCGCAACCATCAAGGTTAAATAGCTGGAACCGGCGCCACGGATCACATCAACTCAGTTCCCATTTCCCCCATCCCGAACCCTCCATCCGCCCTCAAGATGGCCCTTAAAGCCAACTTCTCGCTGGACGACAAGGTGACATGTACCGAAAACCCCTTTTCAGTCAACAACGATCCGGCCAGAGGCAGGGACATTGACCTGAGTAGAGACACGCGTGGACTCATTCCCAGCATCGAGAGGGACGACGACGACGACGACGACGACGACGAAGCCCCGCGTCCCCTGTCCAAAGCACCGAAAAAGAAGAAGACGTCGAAAAAAGCACAGGGAAAGCAATCGATGAGAAAAGCGGGGGGCGACGAGGAGGAGGGACTGGAAGAGAAAAACAAGCTCCGCAAGTACGAAGAACTCCTGACGACCCTCAAGATCAGCCTCGAAAACACCCAAGGGACGATGCGGCGCAGCATCGTCGACATGTTCCGCGCGCGCAACCACTTGAACGCGAGGGTCAACGACCTCGAGACCTACGTCGGCAGCGTCGAAGACGACGGCAACGGCGGCGACGGCGACAACGAGGAAGGGCAGCAGAACCGGCGGAGCCTGGCGCAGCGGCAGGGCGGCTGCGAGGCGGCGCAGGACCACCTGAGCGAGCAGCAGATGGTCCTCGCCTCGCAGCAGCAGCGGCTGGACCGACGCCTCGCCGACGTCGAGTACTGCCTCCACCTGAACGCGCCCGAGAGGTCGCAGTCGGCGCCCCCGCGGCCCACGGACCCGGCCGCCGGGCTGTTCCCCCCTTGGAGCGAGGGATACTGGGGCGGGAGGAGGAGCCCCAGCCGGCTCGTGGGCGTGTGGGGTCCCAGGAGCACTCGCAGCAGCCGTGGAGAAGGGGTGATGCCCAGTATCGGGAGCGGCGGCGGCGGCGGCGGCGCGGTGGGCATTAGCACCGTGGGCGGGAACGGAGGCATAGATTCCCTCGGACCTCCCGTGTCCGGCCCAACATCAACTGTCCCCGCGAAGCGGAAGTCGGGAGAGCTTGAAGACGACGACGACGATGACGAAGAAAACAACGAGAACGACAAACAGAAGCAGAGCGGGAAGGGGGCCAAGAAGCAGAAGAAGAACAATGGCAGCAAAGTCGAAGGGGAGGACCAGGAAGCCGGGCCGAAGCCGAAGACGACCAAGGCGACGAACGCGAACAAGCCAAAGGGAAAGGACAAGGAAAAGACCACCGGTACCGCAAAGCCCGCGCCCAAGATCCTGCTCAAGGTCAGCGGACACCAGAAAGCCAAAGACCAGGAGCGCGAGAAGAAGGAGAAGGAGGACCACCGAACGGGAGAGGCGAAACCCAAGGTTCCGCCCAAGCCCAAGAACGAGAAGCGAAAGGCCGAGGACGACGAGGATGACGAGGAGAAGGCGCCGGCCCGACCGAAGAGGGCCAATACGAGGTCGCAGACCAACGCCAAGAACCAGAAGGACGCGGCCGCGGCTCCCCAGACCGCATCAGGATCGACGACGTCGTCAAGGAAGACTTCCGAGGCGGCGCCCAAGACCGGCTCCAAGACCGGCTCCAAGACCGGCTCCAAGACCGCTCCCAAGATTACCGCCAAGAGGCGGAGGGGAGACGACGCAGATACCGAGGACAACGGCGACGACGGCGACGACGACGACTACGAGGACGACCGGGAGCCGGAGAAGAAGAAGGCAAAGGTCGCGCCCAAGAAGACCAAGGCGGCGGCGGCGGCGCCCAAGAAGACGACGAGGAAGAAGGCCGCCTCCAAGTCCAAGACGCGGCCGAGCAGCCGGGAGCCGCCTCCGGCCCCTGCGGGTCTCGCTCCCGTCGCGCCCCTGGGCCAGCCTACGTCCGGGATTCCTCCGCCAGACGAGGGCGAGTTCGACTACTGAAACAGCGGACGGACGGGCGGGGCGTGTCTAGGTCTAGGTCTAGCCAGAGAGAGGCGACCACGGCGGTGCGGGACCGTTTCGGGATCGGCGACGACGAAAGCAGCAGCTCGACTAGGGTTCATTGTTGATAGAACACAGCCATGAAGATAGACTGTAATGAGAACGGTTCACAGGGCGGCGACGGAGGAGGGGGGGCGGGGAGGTGTTTCTGGCAATCATGAACGCGAAAGATAGAAACATGCGTTGCTAGACAAACAAATATCCAACCCAGAGTCCCCCCCGCGAATGATAACCAATGCATCGTTCTAATCCACATCATCCAATCCACCACCGCCATCACCACCACCACCACCCGCCCTCACAAGCCCAAACACACCGTCCAGATACCCCATGACGCCCTTCCAGACGCCCTCCCGCCACAGGACCCCCAAGAGGCCGCCCGCGCCCTCGTCCCCGGGCGCAAACGACCCCCAGACGCCCCTGGCGGACCCGGTGCCCCGGATATACGCCCTCAGATACACGGCCCTCGCGTGTCCCGCGCCCGACACGTACGGCGTCGACAATAACGGCGGCGCCGGCGCCGGCGCCGCCCCCCAGGCACCCATCCCGAGGACGTCACGCATGTATCTCGGCGTGGGCGGGTCCACGAGCGGCAGCGGCAGCGGCCTCGGCCCGGCGGCGGCCTCGGGCGTGCCCAGCTCGGCCCACCGCCTCCGTCCCTGTCTCCTCCCCCTCCCCGCGACGGCGGCCTCGGGCGTGCCCAGCTCGGCCCACCGCCTCCGTCCCTGTCTCCTCCCCCTCCCCGCGACGGCGGCCTCGCCACCCCCCCTCTTCCGCCCCGGCGGCGCCGCGACGACCCTCTGCTCCCCCCACCGCGCCCCCTCGAGGACGAAGTAGCTCCCGCTCTCGACCCCCCACACGTCCCACCCGAACGCCGACCCTGACCCCATCGACCGCCGACCCCACCCGCCCCACCCAACGGACCTCGCCCCGGCGTCCCGCCTCGAAGTCCTCGGGAGCCGGGGATACGGCGGCCCGCGCCCCCCCCTCACGTCCAACCGGGAGTCGCCGTACCACCACTCCGCGTCGTCCCCGTCCCGCCGCGAGCGCTCGAGCGTCGTCGTGTACGTCGTCGCGCAGGTCGAGGACGAGTACGTCGCCGAGAGCCCGTTCTTCTGCGCCGTCGTCCCCAGCGCGGGCTCGGACTGGGCGTCGTCGTCGTCGTCATCGTCGTCGTCGTACGAGGTCGTCGGCGGCAGCGACGGCTGCTCCTGGAGCACGACCCCCGGGATCGTGGTCTCGGGGGTTGTCGTCTCGGGGTAGTGGTTCGTCGTCGCTGGCGCCGGGGAGGTGGCGAGCTCGGGAGACGGGCTCCGCAACCGCCTCAGTGGCGGCGCATGGTTCTGTTGTTGCTGCTGTTGTTGACGCTGCCTCTCCCTGCACCGCTTGCACGGCCGGTTCCTGTATCTACACTTGGCGCAGGGGACGGCGAGGTCCGGCGAGCACGAGCTCTCGACGTCCGCCTCGTCGTCGTCGTCGTTGCTGTCATCGCCATGGTCATCATCGTCGTCGCTGATATCCGCGTCTTCCGCGTCGGGAAAGACGCCCCAATATGCCGGGTCCATGGTTTGTTTGTGTGTTTTGTTGTTCGAGGTAGGAATAACAAATCCAACCCGCCTACCCCCACGCGGATGTTAAACACCGAGAGAATGTGAGTGGTGGTTATCGAGCGGAGGAGAATGAGGGTGTGGACTCTGGTCTCGACGGGCTTAGATACCTCCAGACACGAATGAGGAGATCCAGTCCGAACGAACCATGTGATGTCCTGGAATTTTTCCTTCCGTCACGTACGGATGCGAGAAGAGTGAAGGCAGTGAGACATGCAGTGCATTAGCACGCAAAATAAAACAGTTGGGGTTAGCAATGTAAGTGGCGGCCATAGGTATTGGAACGCGTTCCCGTCCGGACTCGACCCGACCCCAATCCCTCCCCTCTCTCTCCCCCCTGATTCCCCCCGGCTTTTGCCGTAGGCCAGATCGGTTGGATCAAAGACAACGAACCGGTGGGAATGGCGCACACTAATGCCCCTACCAATCCGCATTGTGACTGGCGTGTGCGGACGCTACCAATGCATGTTACGGTACCTCAAGCCTCAAGGCCATGTCCCCTCAGGGGTGTGTCTGTCGGGGGTGTGGCCCTCGTGTCTTGGTAGAATATCCCGCCGGGTTGCCGAGTTTAGACAAGCCTCGATTCTCGGGAGCATGGCTGAACTCCTTTGGTGATGCGGCGTCTGCAGGCTTGTGAGTCTCTCTTTCGAGAGCGGTGAGATCAGCCATCGTCGAGTGATGGATACACCGTGACGGATGAGTGAGTTTCCACCCGGCATTTGGTCCAACATGTTCCGAGCACAGGCGGCGGGAGTCGTGGCAAAGATAATGAGAATAGATCAACAAGCCGGGAGCATCAGGCTCCGGATAAAACACCGATTTTGATTCCCGTTCCCAACGCCAAGCAATGCACTCCATACATTACAACAAAAGCCTCCCCCAAACCACCTGTTGATGAACGACAAAAAAATCAGTCCCAGTACCGGATGGTCCCCTCGGCGCCGGCCGAGACGAACTTGCTCGTCTCCTGCGGGTGCCACGCGACGCAGGTGACGGCCTGGTCGCCGGCCTTGAGCTTGTGGTACATCTTGCACGTCTTCCAGTCCCAAAAGCACACGAACCCCTGCGTGTCGCCGCTGGCCAGAAACTGCCCGTCCGGGCTCACGCTGACGTCGATGGCCGTGCCGGCGTTGTTGTGGCCCCGGTACGACTTTTTGCGGTTCTGCCGGAACTTGTCGTTGGCCCCGTACACGACGATCTGGTTGTCCGACGACTGGAAGGCCACATACTTGCCGCTCGGGTGCGGCGTCGCCCGCGTCATCGGGTACATGTAGGGCTCGGCGATGTACTTGATGGGGACTGGGATGTTGTAGTCCCACGCGCGCAGCGACTTGTCGTCGGACGTCGTCATGAAGCGCCGGCCCTCGTCGACAAAGGTGATTGTGTTGATGGCTGCGAGATGGTGGTCTGTCGAATGTTAGCATCTGGGAGAGAGAGAGAGAGAAAAGATGACGAGGATGACGCACCGTATTCCTGCACAATCTCGTTGCCGGCGCGCGTGTCCCACTGCACAATCTTCTTGTCCGACATGCCGGCGACGAACTCGTGGGCGTACTCGGGCGACGGGTTAAAGCGCACGACGTGGGGCGTCTTGCCGGTCGAGAAGCGGCTCAGGCACGTGCCCGTCTCCGTGTCCCACAGCTTGATCTGCCGGTCGAAGCTGGCCGACAGGAACTGCGTGCCGGTGTTGTTGAACGTCGCGTCCGAGACGGCCTTGGCGTGGCCCGAGCAGGTGCGCAGCAGGCCGCGGTCGTGGTAGACGTCCCAGATCTTGACGGTCGAGTCGGCCGACGCCGACAGCAGCAGGTGGCCAGACGCCGGCAAGAAGCGCACCGCCGTGATGGCCTTTGTGTGGCCGCGCCACGTGTGGATCTGCTTCTTGGGGATGTAGTTGGTGAAGCTGCCGGGCTCCTTGCGCAGGTCGACGTCGAGGTCTTGCGGCACGTGCATGTAGGTGCGTCCCTGGTAGTCCGTCTCCTCTGCGCCGTGGAACGTCGTCGTCTCCTCGCCCATCTCCTCGACCTCCTTCCGCCTCACCAGCGCCGCCTCGGGGGCGCGCAGCACGGTGCCGCTCTCGACGACGTCATCGTCCTCCGGGTCCGTCACCTCCTCGTACTCCTCGTCGCTCGCCAGCTCGTCGCCCTCGCGCACGACCTCGTACTCGTCGTGCCTGTACCGCGCCCAGGGCCCGACGTAGGCGCCGTCACCCTCGACTACGGTGGCGTCGCCCTTGCCCTCGCGCGCCGAGCGGATGCGCGCGTTCTCCTCCTTGACGGCGGCGCCCGTCAGGTACTCGCGCTCTGGACCGCCTTTCCTCTCGATGGCGCGGTGTTTGCTGCGGAAGGTATGCTCCGAGATGTACGTCTCCTCGGCCATTCCCGTGAGCACATTCTTGCGCTTCAAAGTAATCGTTTCGTCCTTGAAGGGATTCGCGGGGCCGACTCGGGGGCGGGCGAGATCCTCGCCCGTGTAGGGGATGACGGCGTGGTCGGGCTCTGCTTCTTGCCGCACGATGAGCGCATCCTGCGGCGCCATGTTGGGCGGGTACTCTCCGAAGCCCGACATCCTGAGTGTGATCGTCTGTGGCGAGGGAGTTGGCAACGCAGATACCTAGCTAGGGGTAGGTAGTAGGTGTCGTGTGCCGCCGTGGAAGTTGATTCCTGGTGGTCGCGATGATGCTTGTCACAGAGTCGCGACCGCAAATGTCTGTGTCACGTGACCTGATGTCAGAATCGACATCCCCTGTGCGGATACGTACCCGCGCCTGGTGCTCTGTAGGTGTGCCCTAGGTAGGTACCTGGTGGCCACAGCACCTACTTGCAGCGGGTGGTCACTGGCAGCAGCGACACCACTCAACCTGGAAGCTCTACCGAGGTATTTCTATGTAACTACCTAGGTGGGTAGGTACCTAGGTAGGTAGGTAGGTACCGTAGGTTACTGGGAAAAGGAAGATCGCACATCGCAGCTTTGGCAACCAAACACATGTCCATGGGTCATACAAAAACCTCGTCGATAGTCTTGCTTCAAGTTTGACCGTGGCCACAAGTCACGACGGCGGCGAGAGGAAACAATAAGAACGACCTCGTCTGTGGTGCCATTCACACATGATACATCTGTCATTACTCAATTATCGCAGGCCACCGCTCTAAGAACCAGCCGGCCTGGCAGCAACATCAAGCTTTAATAAAAAAAAAACCCCCACGGTATTGGTCTTTTCGCATCGTAAACCTGCTCCGCCGTCTCGTTCTCTTCGTTTCCGTTCCTTCGTGCCGCCTCCCGTCGTGTCGTGGTTGCTTTCCTATTCTTCATCATCATCAGAATCCAAACAGAGACACCGAAAAACCTCTTGCCCGTAGTTCGGGGGAAGGGGGACCGAAAACAAATCAGCGCCACATTCCCCCAAGTCGACCAACCAAACCCCCGCATTCTGGTATCATGACAGCACTCAATGCCTCCCCAACCCCATGTCTAGTATTTGCCCGCCCCTGGACCCTCAGGTTGTCTAGTCCCCTTGAGTGCACCGTCCTAGAGGGTGAAAGCTTCGGCGCCCAGTCGGTCTTTTCTTCTTGTCCACGTGGCATGGTGATGTATATACTCGAGTTCCGTCCCGTTGTTGCGCGCAGGGATGGCATCTAGCGTTTAGGACGACTCGTCGCGGATGAGGGCGACGATCATGCTGTAGAGGTAGAAGAAGAACATGATGAGGTGGAAGCCGAGCTTGACAAAGGATTCCTGCGCACGCGTTAGCTACGATAAGCCGTGAGCCGGGAACAGGCAGTCATCGTTACCTTCTTGTGCACGTTCAGCTTGCGGAAGATCTCGGTGGCATCCAGCAGGTGGGTGTTGTCGAAGATCCTAGGTCACGGTCAGCATCCGCTCTCGCAGCAGTGGTTTGGCTAGGGGCAAAGCTACTTCTTGATGTTGTAGGCGAGGAGCGGCAGGTTGAGGATGAGCGGCACCCAGTATCCGTTGATCAGGAACATAAAGGTGAGGAATCCATGGACGGCAGCTTCGGGGATGATGTAGGTGTTGAGGCGGTTGCAGAGGTCAATGGGGTTGATATAGTCGCTGCAGAGACGTCCGTTAGCATCAATCTCATCACAGACATGGAGCTTATGGGACGAAGAGCACAGGCAGCCCGCGGCAGCGGCATCGGCGGCGGCAGCACCAGCGGCATCGCCAAAAGAAAAGACGGACAGCTCAGCTCAGCTCAGCTCAGCTCAGCTCAGCACGTCCGAGCACGAGAAGGCCGGTGCGCATTGTTCTGCAGGCGGGCTTGACACGGTTGCAGTGTAGCCGCCCTGCGCGGGACAGGACCATGGAACAGGAGCAGGAAGAGGAAGAGAACACATACCATTCCAGATCGCTGTACATGATGGTGAAGAAGACCTGCAGGAACAGGTTGACGGCGTTGACCAACACCGCGAAGAGGAACAACCATGCTTCGCCTGACATTTTGACGACGGTGGCAGCGAGCTGCGCGAACTCTTTCCGTCGAGAGAGTGTGCGGGTGGATTTGAGCTAGGGAGTTGCGACGGCAGCACACGAGTAGAGTGCTGTTATTGCTGTTGCTGTTGCTGTTGCTGTTATCGGTTGGGGAGGGGGACTGGGATTCGCGAGGCTGCGTTTGGAGCTCGAGTCTGGGCGTAATATGCGGCGAGGCGCGGGCTTGTTGGAATGCTTCGACGTCACTGGGGTGATGCAAGGTCGGAGGAGGAAGGTGAGTGTTGGCTAGCTGCTAGAGTATTTTTTCTTGTGGTGGAGGAGGGTTGTGTTGAAGAGGTTGGCAGCTTGGAACAAGACGACACGTGCAGAAATTTCCACTGGTGGTCGTCCGATAAGGGTCTTGGGGTAGTGCGAGAAGATGGGTGAGGAGAGAGAAAGAGGGGACACGGAGGGAGAAAGATGTGCGCAGTGGTGGTGGTAGTAGTGGTGGTGATGTTGAGTCGTGGTTCCAGTCCGGTGCGGGAGGCTCGTAGGTTTCTTGGTCTTTGGGGGGGTACGTAGCGCAAGCGGTCGCGGCTTTAGCGAGTCCACCTCAGGTCGTGGAAAATCGGGAGGGTGGGTTACGGGGCTCTACACCACTGATGATGAAATCCTCCTCCCGCCGCCGTCCAACAGCGCCGCAATCCCTCTCGCCGCCGCCTCCCCGTCCCAATCCCCCTCCCTCCCCTCCACTCCTCCCCCCGGTCTTTGCCAGCACTGTCCACCGTCATCGGTGACCCAGCCTGCCAGCCAGTCAGGCGCTGTGCCCGAGGTACTGGGAGACCCTGAAGGGCTTAGTGCAGGTCCATCTGTTCCCACTTGACCGGTGCGAGCTAGCCATGAGTCCATGACCGTCCCGAGTCCCCGACTCACCCAGCAAAAGTTTTTATCGCGCTCCGGCTGGCGAGTGAGTCCCCGACTCCTCATCATGTTTCTTCTTTCACTGGTTCGCATCTCCAAAGCTACATCGTGGACCCCATCACCTCCCACCACCTCAGCCACACACTGCGCACTCAATGGCACATGCGTGAGGGCTGAGTGGAGCGAGGGGGGTCAGAGGGCAAACAAAACAGCCCTGAACCCGCCCGTGGCCATGGGCCCTTTTTTTTCCCCCGCCCGGGGGTTCCTCGATGCCAGAACCCGGCTGTCAACTGTCTGTCAGGCCGCTATTGAGTCGGTAGGTAAGGTATTAACTGTCGAAGCTCCGAGCCTGCATCCATCTCTCTCTCTCATCGCTCGGGGTGGCTGGGGGGCTGGGCTTGGGTCCTTTTCCATCTTCCAACGACTTCCAACGGTCTCACAAAAGCAGTGCAGTCCGGTCCGATTACGGGATAAACGGTATGGGTACGGATGCACAGATAATCGCCTCCCATGCCACATGCAAAACTTGTTCCAAAGTTGACATGAACGCTGCTGCTTGCTCGGATGACGAAGCCCCCCCCCCCCTCCCCTTTCGTCGCAGGCACTGTCGGCAAGGCGCGCGACTCGGGATGCCCCCGGCTCTCTCTTCTTTCACCTCTGCTCATGACAGCCGTCAAGCCTCGCCTCGCCTCCCTTCCGATCTGCAGACTGCAAGGGACAGGCGGAACAGGGTACACTCGGGCCTCAGATCAACCCCTCAAATGGGCCCTTCTCGAGCAAGAAGCCTCACGTGACCATCGCTGACAGGTTGGCAGTTGGGTCTCTAATGTGCTGATATTCGACGGCCGTCTCGTCTTCAGTCATGCTAAACCGTCCCCCCCACCCCCGATTTAACCAATGCACATTCATTATGTTGGAGCAACGCCTGCTCATCCAATGACTACATTTCTGACCTGCCCTCGCCCAATGAATCCGCATCTGCCCGTGATTCCCCCCTCCAACCCCTTCTTCTTCATGAACTCCATAATGCTTACCTCTCACTCAATGCCTTTTTAGTCATGTGAATTCAATCCTTTATGCCGTGGTGCCGTTCGTCTCGCCGTTGGCGCCGGGCATCGGGATCTTACCGCCTGGCGAGTTGGCAGTCCTCGCCGTGAGCACCTCGACTCCGTCCTCCGTCACGAGAAGAGTGTGCTCTGCGGTTTCGTGTCAGCCCTGTCCGTCAAAAGGATCGAAACCGGTGCGCTCTCAACGGAGCAAAAGAACACCACTTACCAAACTGCGCAGTCTTCTTGCCGTCAATCGTCGTGCTGGTCCAGTTGTCGGGCCACGTGACGTCGCGGTACTTGCCGAGAGCGATCATCGGCTCAATGGTGAAGGTCATGCCGGGCTTGCACTCTCCAACCGTCTTGTTCTTGGCGTAGTGCGGGACGTTGGGGGGGCAGTGGAACAGCGAGTTGATGCCGTGGCCGCAGTACGTGCGGATGACGCTGCAGTTCCTCTCCTTGGCCAGCTTCTCGATGATGTTGCCGAACTCGCGGATGAGCGTTCCGGGCTTGACGGCGGCAATGGCCGCGTCGAGGCAGTCGCGCGCCGCCTCGACGACTCTAACAGAGTCAGGGTCTGCCTTGGCACGGTCGCCGACGTAGTACGTCTCGTTCAGGTCGCCGTGGTAGCCTTCAAAGTAAAGCGTGACGTCGATGTTGAGAATGTCGCCGTCCAGAAGGACCCGCTGATCGGGGATTCCGTGGCAGATGACTTCGTTCAGCGATGTGCATACCGACTTGGGGAAGTGGTTGTAGTTCAGGGGAGAGGGGTACGCCTGCGGGTTCGTTCTCGTCAGCTCATTCATCACCTTGGCCAGGCGCAAATCAGCGCGAGCGCGCGCGCGCGCGCACACACACCCTCACACCCTCACACACACAGCGCAGCATGGAGCAGCACAGGAAACTCACATTGCGCTCGACGCAGGCGTTGTGCACAATCTCGTCAATGTGGTCGGTCGTGATACCGGGCTTGACGGCGACGGCGGCAATGTCGAGGACCTCGCGCGCCAAGCGGCAGACCTTGCGCATGCCGGCGATGCCCTTGGCATCGAGAACGTCGATCTTGTTTCGGTTAAGGATGCTCCGGGGGTACTTGGGAATGCCATCTTTCCACCAGTCCGGGTGGGGGATGTGCTTGGGGACGACACGGCGCTCCGAGAGAGGGTAGACTGGGCGCAGGGGGCCGGTGAAGGGGTACGTCGGGAACGGGTTGAAGACACCTGTCTCTGGATCTGGTTTAGATACGACCTTGGGCGGGAGGACATGGTGCAAAATACTCGTTTCTGTCTTGTGCATCGACTTGTGGTTGCCCTGCGAGGGAGGATCAGTAGCTGTCGCCATGGTGCCCGTGGCAGTTGCACCGCGGTATGGTCATCGCTTACCCAGTTCTTCTTGAAGCAATCCTGCGAACAGAAGAAGCTGTCCTTGACACCCAGCTTCAAGCATGTCGGGCATTGCAGGGTGCCGGCGTCGTTCGGGCAGTCGACGCCGAGGCACTTCTTCTTCGCAGGAGGCTCGGTCATGATGGCGGTTGCTTCGTTGGTGGAGGGGTAGGTAGGTAGGTAGGTGATTTCGTTGGGTATGTTTTGGCTGAGAAGGGTCAACCTCGGGGTGTTGGACGCGACGAAGG
The DNA here is from genome assembly GCA_005350895.1 of Colletotrichum tanaceti. Taxonomy (NCBI): domain Eukaryota; kingdom Fungi; phylum Ascomycota; class Sordariomycetes; order Glomerellales; family Glomerellaceae; genus Colletotrichum; species Colletotrichum tanaceti. Next base: position 5,627 of record PJEX01000423.1, on the reverse strand, counting down.
CAGGTAGTGGTAGTGTATGATAGAAAAAGACCCTGGCAAACGGGGATAGACAGGGCTCAGATAGACGAGGCGACGAGGCGACGATGCAGGTACCTGGAATTACACGCCCTAAAGTTGACAATGGGGGAGTGCGGCAAAGTGACCTGACCTGAGAGAAAGAAATATTTGTGGTTGCTGTGATAGGCCTGGCGCTTTGGCGCAGTGCTCCCCCCCGCTGCGACACACCAAGGGACTTTTTCAAGCGGGCGGGCTCAAAAGTCGATGCGCCGATAAGATAAGCCGCAAAATTGAAGGATACCTATCGATAAGATGCGCCGGATCCTCCGATAACGATAAGCGAAGGCATATTTGTAAGCCAGTCACGCCAAGTCCGTCGGCTGTGTCACGAGTGTGTGTGAATGTGTGTTAGCTCGGAGCTGCCTTTGTCGGGCCTTCCGGGGTATTGCCGCGAGCCAAACGCCGAGAGCACCGACATGTGCCGCTCTCCGCTCCATGCGCTGCGCAAAAAGTCGTTGACGCCTGCTTCGCCCTCTCATCCGGCCGAACTGACCCGCCAGAGGTCGAACCATCATGCAAGACGAGGCCTTCTTACGCCATTGCGCAAACCCTTACCTGACTCCATTCCAGCTGCGTTTATAATCGGGGGCCAAGAAGAGAGAGCGCGCGCGCGAAAGAGAAAACGACGAGTTATACCTTTTTTTAGGCCCTCTGCTCAGCAACAAACATAATGGCCAAGAATCAGAAAGTCGTCGTTGTCGGCGCCGGGCCCGTCGGCTCGTTGGCGGCGCTGTACGCTGCGCAGCGCGGGTACGATGTCGAGATTTACGAGTTGAGAGCCGGTGAGTCGCGCGTTGGTTGCTTTTCCCCTCAAATTCCCCAACCCGCATGTTCCTGTTTCCAGGGTTGGGCAGATCTCATGGGTCCCAACTGCAAGATGGATGCCCCACCAATTGTGTTGCATACCAAGGTGTCGGGATGGGATGGGATGGGATGGGATCCCGAAGATGGATGCAAACTGCAGCGTTGTCTTTGGCCGAGTAGCTGTTGGTTGGCCCTGGCAACTATGACGCTGGTCTGAGTATATCCCGAAAGCAATTGCCGTACCGCGACTCTCTCTACTCTCTTCCGACCGCGATTTAGGCCAGCCGGGCTGACAACCGTGTAGACCTGCGAGAGCCTTCCACGACGCTCTTGAACTTCACCCGGTCCATCAACCTGGCGCTCTCGGAGCGAGGCATTAACGCCATGCGCAATGCTGGCCAACCAAAGTTACTGGAACATGTCTTTGGCGCCACAACCCCCATGCGGGGGCGCATGATCCACGGCAGAACCCCGAAAGGTGATCTGTACGAAGCCGCCCAGGACTATGATGTCCACGGCCGGGTGAGAACCCATCCACCAGTACAGACTCGTGTTGTACGCAGCATGCTGACGGATGACCCCAGGCCATCTACGCGGTGGACCGTGCCGGCCTGAACAAGCGCATGCTTGACATTCTCGAGGAGATGCCCAACGTCAAGTTCTTCTTCAGCCACAAGCTTACCGGCGCCGACTTCAACAGATGCAAGGCCTGGTTCGAGGTCATGACCTCCGACTCCGCCACCGGCCGCGCCAGGGAGATTGAGATTGACTTTGATTTGATGATAGGCGCCGATGGCGCCCACTCGGCCGTCAGGTACCATATGATGAAGTTTGCTCGGATGAACTACAAGCAGGAGTACATCGACACTCTGTGGTGCGAATTCCAGATCAAGCCCGCGAACCCGCCTTCGGCAGACGCCAAAGCCCCCCATTTCCGAATCTCACCAAACCACCTCCACATCTGGCCCGGCAAAAACTTCATGTTCATTGCTATTCCCAGCGATGTGAGGAGCGCCCCGATCCTGTGCCCCTCCCCCTCTCCCCAGCACAGAGCCCGCTGACATTTTCACAGGACGGGTCCTTCACATGCACACTGTTTTTGCCCAGCGAGCAAACCGCTGCGCTGGAAAACGACCCTTCGAGCCTGCCCGCCTTCTTCGACAAGCACTTCCCCGGCGTCACGAATCTCATTCCCGCCGACGACCTGATCGCCTCGTTCCAGCAGAACCCGCATCTGCCGCTGATCAGCATCAAGTGCAGCCCGTACCACTACGATGCCTCCGCAGTCCTCCTCGGCGACGCCGCACACGCCATGGTCCCCTTTTACGGTCAGGGCATGAATGCCGGTCTGGAAGACGTCAGGATCCTCTTTTCCATCCTGGACAAGCACTGTCGCATGAGCGAGGTCAACGACCCCGCGGGAGAGGCCGACACCGCCGCCGCAGCAGTGCACCAAAGGGGCGTCGCGCTGGCCGAGTACACGGCGAACAGGGTCCCCGACGCGCATTCCATCAACGACCTGGCGCTCCAGAACTACGTCGAGATGCGCGCCTCGGTCCTGTCTCCCCGCTACCGCCTCCGAAAGTGGCTCGAGGAGGCCATGTCCGTGTACCTCCCCGGGCTGGGCTGGCAGACCAAGTACTCCCGCGTCAGCTTCGGAAACGAGCGGTACTCGGAGGTCGTCGCCAAGAGCGACCACCAGGGCCAGGTGCTGGTCAGGACGTTCGAGGCGCTCGCCTGCAGTCCGCTCGTGGCCGCGGCCGCGTACGTGTGGTGGAAGCGACCGCAGGCGGTCGTGGGCGTCGTTCGGGGGCTCTTGCGGGCTCTGTTGCGGGCAACGGAGCGCGCTTAAAAGTGTTGGTGATGAAGCTGGATACCAATTACATGTGTACTTTATATGAATAAGCGAACAGAATGCCGCCTCTGAAGGCATGGATGTGTAGCAGCAGCGGATTCGTCCAACAACCAAACCGTGTGCTGCGACGGAGAGTATTGTCAAGACGAACATGGGGCTGTCTCGCATGCCGGAACCACTCGGAGGGATCGCATAGAACGGTTGTTGTAAGCTGGCTCCCCCTCCAGTAGAAGGCGGATCGGTGAAAACGGGACCGGCAATGCGGCGAGGAGTGCAAACAAGAAAACAGACACCGGGAACAGGTGCATCTATACAAACCGATTCCAATCGAAAGATCCTGGCGAGCTTTTGCACAAGCTAAGCCCTTTTTTTTCTCATCGCTCAAAATTTTCGAACGACCGAAGAGTTGGGCCAGCCGGGTAGTGTCAAGTTGGCTAGCCGGACAATGTCTCCACCTACACTTCCTTCCGACGGAGGAGGTAAACACCCGCCGGACGCCGGATCGGACACCAGATCGGACCCAAGCGGCCCCACAGCGCCGATTCGGCTACCTTCCGCCCAATACCGCAACGGTACCCGTACAGTCGCAATCTTACCAACAGTTTACGGGCTTGCTGTGCGCGGCTGCACGGCTGCGCGGTCAACCGTAAACGTGCGCTTGCCTGACATTGTCTGGCGATTATTAAACCTCAAATGTCGAAAACTGACCGGAGGGTACTGTGCGGCGCGGAAACAAGACAAAAGCAACGCCCAAAAAACTGTGCCTCTGTACTCACAGAACGTTTGAAATGGGAGGCCCGGGGAACCCAGGCCGTTGGCACATAACTTATTTGCGGTAGCCGATTTCCGTCGCATCAGGCATGCTGGATTTGGCACCACACTCCCCCCTTGAGATGCTCACCATTGGCCGCCTGATTTGTTGCAATGTAAGCTCTTGTATCAGGACTTTGGTGAGAATGATGAGGAGGAGTACGAGGAGGAAAATGAGGAGGGATATGAGAAGGGATATGAAGGCCATGAGGAACAAGGAAGCTACGTCTTGTCGGAAGAGTACGTTTATGACTCGAGTGAACGAGTCGAATGGTAATTAATAGTGCATTAAGTCTCTCTACTTCGAGACACCAACAGCGACAGGCTTCGGCAGAAGCGAAGAATATGAACTTCATCCCTTAGCTATTGACCATACTCCGGTCCCAGAGCCTGTCTACAAGCCATTGTGTTGGATACCGACGTAGAGATATGGGCTGGGGCAGGTACTCATACCAGTCGGATCGGTTCCTTGGTGTCAGGTTGTTTGTCGCCTTCACACAGTCCCAGTACTCGGGATAGAAGCCGCTGGATTCCCAGTCAATGATGCCAACAACTCGCAAAGTCTCATCGCTGTGCCGAGACACGATGATATTTGCCGGGCGAATATCGCCATGTGTGAAGACGCACTTGGCTGGTGAGGTTGGCATGAGGCTGCGCAAGAGGTGAGTGTAGAGCGGCGATGCCGTATCGGACCCGGCGAAAATGAAATCTTCAAACTGTCTGGCGTCCGCAATCGGGTTGGAGCCGAGACGAATGCCTCGTCTGCCATCTCGACAACCGCTCCCTTGAATGCCACCTAGAGGGGTGTTTTCCGGGTGGGGAAGCGACCTCAGTGTAGAGAGTAACGTCTCGAGCTGAGAACTGACAGCGTGCTTTTCGGCGGTGTTGAGTTGGGACCAGACCGTCTCCAAAGTGAGGCCCGGAATGAAGCTTGTGAAGAGTAGGTAAAACTTGTTGAGGCGTACCACGCCGTGTGGTTTCGGGACAGGGAAGTCGGGCAGATGTTTTTGCAGGTAGGACAGCGACCGATGTTCAGTCAGTGCGGACCCTTCATCGCCTGTGGCCTTGACGACAATATTTTCGCTGAGCCGAAAGACCATAACAGATGCTGCCCATGCACTTTCGTAGAGTACCTCGCTCCGGGCCAGTAGATCCACGAGACCTGCTGAAAGGTCCTCGTAGGGTTGCAGGAGGCCATCCAGTTCTACAGAGAGCTCAGATATGATTGTGGATGGGTCGGCAGCATCAAGCCTCGAGCGGATGTCGGTGTCTGGGAACGAAGGTGGTTTAGAGTTTGAAGTTCGTGAGGCATTTGCTGATACAACTTGCGTTAGCGGTGATCTACTGAACTCTGTGAAGGGGTCGTCGTCACCTAGACGCTTGAACGACTGCAGTTTTTCAGAGTACGTAGACGGCAGGAGGCCGGCGATGTCGGCTTCCGGGTTACTTTTCAACACATCCTGGAGCGCGCGCAGGATCTTGATGTTATATTGTCACGAGTTAGAGCACACAGTAAGGCATAGGAGATTTAGGGTGAAAGATGCTTATCCTATTGTAATAATAGGTAACAAAAAGAGATACTGTTAAATACATAATAGCATGTGAATAAGTATGTGAGAGGAATGAATTAGTGAGCTGAAATATATATAGACTTCCTTATAACATACCCCCTAATTGTTTAAGCAATTAAACAATTAAAATTACTTATAAATAGATAAAAATAGTATATTAGAATTAATCCCTTAAGTGCTTATAAAATATAACTATAAAATAACTAAGTAATTATATTATTATAGTATATTATATAGCCTTTATTAATAGCCTTATTTTACTAAAGGTTATCCTAAAATAAAAATAAGGGTAGCTAAAGGTAGTAAGAGTATAAGAGGTAGTAAAAAGTAAGATTTCTACTGCCTACTACTATAAACTTTTCTTCCTTTCTTCTATAAGCCCTTATTATTATTAAAGTAAGTGTTTCTAAGTTAAATTTATATACCTTAAGTATATTTTTACTAATAAGAATTAATATACTAATAGCTAATAGATAATTTTAAAATAACTAATAAGTTAAAGAATAGTATATCTACCTTTTACTATATAT
>PJEX01000422.1:9581-37685 GCA_005350895.1 Colletotrichum tanaceti | reverse complement strand
CCCCCCCCCCCCCCCCCCCTGTGGACATGAGACAAAGCTCGGAATGAACAGTCAAGGGGAAGAAGACACCGGAGCCCCCTTTCTTTTAAACGATTGGTGAAGGGGGAAGGAAAACCCACTTACACATCGCCATGGCGTGGAAGGCGTCGCCCATCAACACCGCGCGCCCCTTGGACCTCAGTCCCTTGGGCGGTGCGTAGTCGTAGAGGTCGAGGTGCTTCACGTCCGTGCCGGCGGGGATGCCGAGCGCGAGCCCGCGAAACGGCTCCGACCAGCCCTCGGCGAACGTCCTGATGAGCTCGATCTTGCCGTCGTTCGTCTGCGGGTAGCCCGTCGGCGCCGCCTTGCCCAGGAACCCCGGGCGGTCCGGCCACGAGATGCACATCTGGCAGCTGTATTCCCCCGTGCTCTCGTCGTTGTTGCCGGGGGCGTCGAGCACTGCCAACGCGTCGAGTTTCATGATTAGTTTTATTCTTGCCTCTTTTCCCGCTGCATCCGCGAGCTCGCTTGCACGGGGAGGACAACCCAAAGGGGCATCGATACTTTCCCTAAAGTGCAGAGGGGGTTGTGTTGTTGAGCCCAGTAGTTAGAACTATCCCGGTTTTGACGGGGAATGATATTGACAAACCCCGGTCTTGGCCGGTTATTGGAACAGCTTTGGCTGCTGAGGACGATAGGATGTGAAAGCATTGCAACGCAGGATGAAAAAGAAAAATAAAAAGAACTCACTGCTGAGATAGAGAAACGTATCGTCGCGAGACGACGCCCCTTGCAGGAAGAAAGGGTCCAGCTTCCGAATCGGCGCCGCCTGCTCCGGCGACAGGACCACCTTGAGGCCGAGCATCCGGACTGGGATCCGGTGTCCCTCGTGCTGGTCCGGGAACATCTGCCGCCGGACTCGAGACTGGCCGCCGTCGCATGCCACGAGCACGCGGCCGGCCACCGACGAGCCGTCGTCGAACCAGACGACGACCGAGTCCTCCTTCTCCTCGAACTTGGTGAAGCTCTTCTCCCACTGCGTGTTTGGGGTGCTTTGCTTTAGTAACGGTGATCGACGTTCGGTGCAACGTGTCAAAAAAAAAAAAAGAAAAAAAAAGGAAGAAAAAAAAAAAGAAAAAAACAATGGGCGTCATGTTCACTCAAGCAAGGTATGCAACGACTAATTACGAAAGTAGGAAACGCGAGACGCATTTACCTGAACATCCACGTCCGTCGCGAGCAACCGCCGCAGCCTCTCCCGCGTCACCCTGATCCGCAGGCTCTCGGGCGCCGGCGGGCTGCCGCCCTTCAGCTCGCCGGTGCCGAGGTCGAAGAAGGGGAACGCCGAGGCCTCGCCCCGCGCGACGGCGGCGCGGTCGACGTAGGCGTCCGGCAGCCGGGCGACGAGGTCCCCCGGCAGCAGGGACCGCAGCGCCGGCAGCGACCAGTGCAGCGTCAGGCCCCAGCCGACGCCGCGCGTGGTGAGGTCCGCGTCGCGCTCGTAGAGGCGGAAGGGCACGCCGGTCTTGCGCAGGTGCTGGGCCAGCAGCAGGCCGCCGACGCCGGCGCCGACGATGATGACGGGGAGCGGGGTCGTCCCCTCTCGGTCTGACATGGCTGGTTGAGCCCGGGTGTGTCTGGTGCGTCTGGCGTGTCTGGCGTGTCTGGTTTGTGCTGCTGTTGCGTTGCTTCGTCTGGCTTGTCCGCTGTGTATCTATCTGTCCGTCTTTGGCCGGAATCTTGATCAGGAGTTTGGAGGGACCAGCTGGGGGGGTGAGGGAGGCGGGGAGGGAGGGAGGGAGGGATGGAGTAAGGGGGTGTGTTGCTCTGAAAGAACCTTTCTCACTGGTGAGATGAACGGGGAGCGTAGACACAGTGAAGCTTGAGCTATAAGCAGGCAAATAAAACCCTTTCAGGCCAATAAGAAGCAGTAATACTACTTCAATCGATCGCGCAGTAATATTAATGACCTCGCGAGAAACCCCGTCTCGGTCGTGGGCTTCCAGCTCCAGGCTCATCAAAACAGCAAACCATCCCCCCCTCGCCCCTCCCCAACTGCTTGATCACAGACAAAAACTCTAATCCCACTTCTCCCCCATCCTAGGGGCGGGAGGATCGCCGGAGACCTCGCCGGGCACGGCCTCTGGCCCGCTGCAAACTCGCCCACACACACACAAACAAATGAGGCCTAGAGGCTAGAGAAGCCGTCGGCGGGCGCTCTTTCTTCAGCGGCTCCAGCGGGAGCGGGAGGGATCCGTGTTTGCGGCTATTTGCGGCCTCCGAGAATCACACACCTCGGCCCGGACAAGGACTCGGCCAGACTCTTGACGTCGCCTCTCTTCTGCAACATATCAACCTGAGCGCTTCTGTCCTTGTAAATGTATGGTTGTCTAGACAAAAGCGACGCTTGCGAGGACGAAATCCCTCATCGACCTCTGTCAAGGGTAGGGGGGAGAGAATAACCTTCGCGAGAACAGCCCAATCTCGAACCGATCAGGGATGTAGTAGGGGGCGCTCTGAAGTCTGTACGGATGCTGTGCTAGAGAACAAGACGATACTGTATCCGTACTAGAGAACAAATAACTCGTACGTGTATTACTTGTCCAACTAATTCAACCGAGACTTCATAGCGGGCGGGTGGTCTTTCTTCCTTGTTTACGGAGCACTCAACTCCTCCCTCCGGACCCCTCCGGAAACACCGCCAAGAGACAACCTATCCCCATCTCGACTGGCCAGACACCCAGGCTAAGCATTCTGCGCAGTAGAGGCAACGGGGAAACTATGCCGTAAACCCACCGGGGATCCCTGCAAGTTGTGGACGGCTCAAGTTCAAAAGTTGTCCTCGCGCACCAATCCACAGAGCACTGGCAGGTACAAGAGAAACCGCTCGGTTAACGGGTCTGTGAGTTTGATCACATCGCCTGTCGATCAGACTTTTTCTCGCGCAGCAAACGACCCTTGGCTACCTCATGCGAGGCATATGGCACAGCACGCCGAATACAACCTCGCAACAACCCGTCAATTTCCTGGCGCAGTCAAATAATAAAGCTCCTGCCTGTTTCACTGCAAATATCCAAGCCATAATTGACTATTTGTAGTACAATCATTTCTACTTGCGTTATTCGGGTTATAAATGCTTGAAAAGTGTGATACATCTCTCTGGATCACCTTCCTTGCAATCAACATTGTCTGTCTTGAGCCGGTTAGAGAAATTCAAGTAGCAAGCAGCTAGGATATCACAGTTTGATGACGCTGCTGAGAAGGTGATACGGATGGAGGAATAAACCATGTGAAACAGATTCTTTCGGCGACATTAGATATCAAAACACTCGCTAACCACTAGAGACTTGCTGTTTACTTCGAATCTGTTCTTCCAAGACACAGCCTCGTCATGTCTCCCAGTCATTTTGCACAAATTGATCTGAAATGTTTAATTACCTTTTATAGTCTACATTTAAACACTAGCTAGTTTGGTATGCGTAGGTACAAGAAACCAGGCGGGGTTTACGATCGACTGTCAACCACAGTAGTATGGTGCGTAGAAAGAGTAGTGAGGGTAGGGAGGGTAGGGAGGCTCGGCAGGGCGGGGACAGCTTGCAGAGTCAACCGCCTGCTGTACTGTTGAAGATCGGCCAGGCTCATCGCGACAAAGTTGTACTCCTCGAGGGCCTCTTCCGACGAGCGGGAGGCCACCTTGGGCGGCATCCTCAGATACACGGGGTGGCTCATCTCTCCGGGGTTGCGTTCGCTGTCTTTGAAGCCGATTCCGCAGCGGAACATGTTGAGCAAGGGCCGCAGAGTCGGCAGGCAGCAGCAGATGACGGCACTGCTCGAGTTAGTTGAGGTGAACTTTTGTGACTCTTTTTGAAAGTTTTCTTTTTTTTTTTCTTTTCTTTGTCAACAAACTCGAGGACCGTCTTACCAGTAAGCCTCCAGACCCGTCCAGATCATCAGGTCCACGGTTCCCCAGGTGGGATCGCTGTAATCAAACGTCGAAACTTTGATGAGTCGAACGATGGTTATGAAACAGTTGCTATGCATCGACAGCGAGAGTAAGCCTTGGTCTTTGGTAATTACTTGGCGGTGGTGACTCTGGTGATGAGGGGGGGGGATGGGGACGACTCCTCGCTTCTCTATTGCCGACGTTGATGTGGGTGGGCAAGCAACAACACTTACAGGCCTCCAAACACAAATGATGAGATGAGTAGAGCCTTCTTGAACGGGGACAGCTTCAGCCTCATCACGTATGGTATCGGGATGATTATCAGCGCGAAGTCGGTCACGATGCTCCCGACCGCGATGCTGATGTAGAGGTTAGAGAGCTCAATGCAGTTCTTGTGCGTCGTCCAGAAGTTCTGCACGGGGGTGCACGCAAAAATCGTCGGTATGGTCTAGAGCACAGCGCGATGGAGGTCAGCATCGTGGCCGCCGTGCCATCTTGCCAGCCTGTTGCTTGCCGCCCATGGCCCGCGAGGCATGCCATGTGGAATGAGTCCTTGTAAAACGCACACCCGCTCTGAGGAACAACGCAAGATCATGTGATAATTATGGGGGGAAGATGGCGGAGCGGACTCACAGCATATATCGCCCACGCTCCGATGAAGACCAGGATGCCGTGTAGATAGTACCGCGCGCTGAAGAGCCCAAAGATGCGTTGGTACAAGACCACGAGAGAAAGCCGCGCGGTTGCCAGCCCCATCGGGTACAAGATCTCGTTGGCGTAGATTGTTTGATAGAAATGCATGAGGTTCAAGGGGTCTTCCTCTTGGACGACGGCCTCATGCCTGCCCAGCCCAAACTTGAGCCAAAACATGGTGCCGGTGAACACCCCAACGATGAATATCTGCGCCAGTCAGTGAATGTAGGGGGTGGTCCGGAAGAAGATTCGCAATCGTCAAAGACATAAAGTGTACGGATCAGAGGGACGCATATGAAAGAAAGTTAAAGATCATCATCACCGACAGTCAGTAGTTACTCACCAACGAGACCACGGCAAGCCAGTCGTCCAGGCCGATCTTCCGCCTCGAGTGCCTGGCGGCGCCGAGCCGCGCACACACCGAAAGGATCGCGAGGCCGAAAAAGACGCCGTGAATCGTGTAGACCTCGCCGGACCGGTTCGCGGCTCGGAAGGCCGCCTGCTCGTCCGGCGTCATGCCGAGCATGCCGTTAGACATGTGTTGGAGGTCCGAAGAGGACGATCCATCAACATGGACGGGGCTTTTGGTCTCGCGGACAGCGAAGCGGATGATGGATTCATCAGAGACGGAGGAGTTGGACGATCGACCGGAGAGAACAGAAAACAACTGAGGGCCATGGCACTACGTAGTATAAACTCTGGAACCGTTACGAGTCTAGCGGCTCCCAAGGGGAAGAGGGGGGACGAATGAGAGCACGTTCTGAAACGTCGCACCGGATAGACTGGGTTCTGCCCAGCAGGAGAAGGGTTCGACACGAGGCAGAAAGAAAGTTTCCGTCGAGAAACTCTACAGGACATCTGTACCAAGATTTGGGAGGTAGAGAGTAACAGAAACCTTACTCCAACTAGCGACTTGTCCATGTTAAGGAAGGAGGGCGAGATAGGGGTGAACAACACAACCTCAGCCACGCGACGTGGTTTAGGCGTAGCGTCTTCCACGGGTCTATATCTCGCTTGAGAGACGATTGTGGGTGGCAGAACCTGGTCAAGGTCCAAGGGTCAACTTTCAGCTGATGTGATATCAATGCTGACAACATTGTTGAGAGTTTAAATACAAACAGGGAAACACCAAGGCCAAACACACCGAAACGAGGGGGGGGGAGGGCGCGGAAGCCGTGATGGTTCCCTGCATCCCTTGCTTGGGACTGGCATGATCGTTCTTCGAGCTGCCGCTCCAAGTTTTCTTAGGTTGCAAAGTCATGCCAAGCAACGGCAACTCTAAAACTCTCTTTTTCAAGTCCAGCATAGCTCGTGCCTATTGCTCGTGCCTACTTCTCGTTCCTTCTCCTTGGACTCCGGCTGCGCGACTACAGGGAAAGAAAAGTTATCGCGTATGACGGCTACTTTTCAGGCGCCAACCCCGTGGCAGGCCGTCATGGCCAAAGCCTTGGTGCGATGAAGCAAGCTGGGGCCAAGTCGAGCCCAGCGTTCAAGGTTGTTGCCGTTGAGCGCGCTCACTCACTACCTACTCACGTGCTACTCTTCCGCCAGGAAGACTGACTTGAAGCATGGTCGAAGGGCTCCCTCTCCCGCAAGTTGCAACTCGCGGCGACGGTGCTTCCTTTTCCGTAGATATGGGCGAGCATTGACGGATACACAAAGACCGGACGGCCCATTGATCACGGCAGAGCCCGTGTACATGTAAAACGCACGAATCGGACTCGAAGGACAAGATGCCGTGCAAGGACAATGCCGTATGGGGAACGAGATGTTGGCATATTACTTGCGAGGTAGAGGTGGGTGCGTGGACTGGAAAGACTACACGCGTAGAATACGCTGATACGCTAGTACGCAGGGCCTCGAATCAGGATTCAGAACTGGACTGTTTGTCCGCTCGCTTTCGGAAATACCAGACCGGAGTCAGGTTAGGGTGCCTCGGGTGGCAAGTTTGAATCGTTTTCTTCCACTGCGCGCGGGGCACATGTCGTCCTCAACCTCGGCCCGCCGTACGCATATGTGTGCCACGAAATCATCACGGATCAAGGGGGGATCTTCAACGGGGATTCCTCAACCGGTTCTGTCATTACCACAATCATCGGTTCCCTCTCCCCTGCCACCCCCTGAAGCAAACCGCCGATACACCAAAAACAAAAATAAAATAAAAACCAAATGACTTCCGGGAAGGCCGTCGCGGAGCCGTTTGGCAACCGCGCTCCGTTCGCGGAACCGTCTTGGTACAACGCCCTGGCTTCACCGTATTACAAGGAAAGCCATCGACGGGTGCGCGATCACGTTCGACGATATGTCGACGAGCACATCGCGCCGAATATTCAGGAGTGGGAGGAAAACGGACACGTGCCGGATGAGGCGAGGCTCCGGTACGCCCGGGCGGGCCTGGCGTTTCCCGAGCTGCCGGGCGAGTACCGGGGAGGTGTGCCCTTACCGGGCGGGGTTCCCATCGAGGGTAACTTCCTTTGTTTTCACTTTCGGTATTGGGTTGAGGAATGCTCACTGCTAACGCCGATTCTATCCTCAGAATGGGATACTTTCCACTCCCTTGTCCTGGGCTACGAGCTGAGCAAGATATGGGCCGCCGGCGTGTCGGCGGGCCTCTCCGGAGGCACGACCATCGGCCTTCCTCCAGTCATCCACCACGGCACCGACGAGCAAAAGAAACGTTGGCTCCCAGGAATCTTTACCGGGCAGACAAGCTTTTGTCTCGGTTGCACAGAACCTACTGGTCGGACTCATCATACATGTTATCTTGAAACCTTCGTGACAGAGTGCTGACGTTGTAGTACAGGTGGGTCAGATCTAGCCAACCTGAGAACCACGGCGGTCAAGACGGAGGATGGCAAATACTACGTCGTGAACGGCCACAAGGTAAGCCAAAGACCGCAATGACGGAAGAGGTTGATCTGACGCCTGGCTGTTTGTTGTTGATCAGAAATGGATCACGGGCGCCTTGCGGGCGACTCACATGACGACTGCCGTGCGGACGGGGGAGCAGGGAACGGGCGGGATCTCCGTCCTCGTCATCCCCCTCGATCTCCCAGGGATCTCACGGCGCAAGATCAACAACACGGGCTGGAATGCGGGGGACAGCACATGGGTGACGCTCGAGAACGTCAAAGTACCCGCGGACCACCTCATCGGGCAAGAGAATTCCGGCTTCCGCTACATCATGACAAGTTTGTGTTCTCTTTTCTTTTTCTTTTTTGTTGTTATTAACTCACTGAAACCCCTCCTCTCTCTCAGACTTCAACCGAGAGCGTTTCCTCCTCGCGGTGCTCATGAACGGGCAGGCCCGGATCTGCCTCGAGGACGCGTGGGCCTACGCCATGGACCGCCAGACCTTTGGCAAGCCCCTGATGGCCCACCAGAGCATCCGCCACAAGCTCGTCGCGATGGCGCGCTACGTCGAGTCGCACTGGGCCTGGCTCGAGCAGATGGCGTACCACGCCCAGCAGACGGACGGCGGGCGCATGGGCGCCGAGCTGGCGTCGAGGGTCGCGCTGGCCAAGGTCCACGGCGGGCGTCTGCTGGAGCTCGCCAACAGGGAGGCGCAGCAGGTCTTTGGCGGCGCGGCGTACCAGCGCGGCGGGGTCGGCGCCCGGGTCGAGCAGATCGGCCGGGACTTGAGGGTGAACATCGTCGGGGGCGGCAGCGAGGAGATCATCTCGGACTTGGCTGTGCGGCAGGAGATTGGCGCCGCCGTGGGCCGGGGCGCCAAACTGTGATGGGCTGCGAGAATGATGCAGTGCTCCATTGGTTGTAAGGTTCTGGGTGCGTTTTGGCCTGTTTTATACTCTGATATCGTCTCGCTACTACTGTTGTTTGTGTCTTCTTCTACGATCTGGACTGTTGGAAGTATAGGGTCGTTGTTGGCCTAGTGAAATTTGAGGTGGTCCAATTTGTCCACGACCGGTATCAAGATTATCGATACAAAGTCAGAGTCTAGACAGCTGTAAGTTCTAAAGTCATTCCTACATCACAGTGTTTCTGAATCAAAGTTGTCAAGTACAAGAATAAGTTTCAAAGGGAAGGAAAGGTGTAAATAATAATTGACATTAAAAACAGGACCTTTAAAGCCGAGAAAGGTAGACTGGAACAGCCCAACGATGACTTTGAAAACGCCTCTTGAGCATCGGGTGAATGTCGCCAAAAAGCAAAAGGAAATCTCTCAACCGAGGTGTGGAATCTAACCACTGAATCTCCCCGAGGTGGGCTCGAACCACCAACCTCCAGATTAACAGTCTGACGCGCTAGCCAATTGTGCCATCGGGGATGTTGAGAAGTGATGCTTCTGTGGATGGACGGCCTGCCCGAAATTTGACAATATGGAGCTCACGATGTGGACCGTCGCTTGTGTGTGGAGAAGAACGAGGGCTTGGGAAACTCTACGGAGCGCTTGAGACCCGCCTCAGTCCGAGCAAGAACGGATATAAAAACGAATAGAGGTAAGAAAGTATAGTTTGCAGTGCTAGAAGTGCTGTTTCATAACTCTGTAGAGTAGGGATTTAAGGGGAATGAACATTTGTTGAGTCGCTGGGACGTGTAAGTGGTGAAACGGCTAGCATCGGAGTCGCAGAGTCGGTGCTGCTCTTAGGTCAGAAAACATAGCTACGATTTTTTGGCGTTTTAAGACTGCTTTTGTTCATTCAAAACGCACAATCACGCACTCTGGTGTTATGTTCCATATCCATAGGTTCTCTCACCGATGCTCTTAGCTGTGCTGTATCTGGGCAGGTTGTTCGGTGAGAGAA
This sequence comes from Colletotrichum tanaceti, assembly GCA_005350895.1. Classification (NCBI taxonomy): domain Eukaryota; kingdom Fungi; phylum Ascomycota; class Sordariomycetes; order Glomerellales; family Glomerellaceae; genus Colletotrichum; species Colletotrichum tanaceti. Next base: position 28,304 of record PJEX01000422.1, on the reverse strand, counting down.
CTCGGTGAGAGCGGGTACCTGGTGAATAAAAGTGGGGCACTCTCGGTGACTCGGAGAGAAAGAGCGGAATGGCCCCTGCTGCAGTACGTGCCGCCCCACGTGAGTGCGCATCAATTTTCAACACAGATGATTGGCTAGTCGCGTCTCACTTTCAGTCTTATTCGCCTTCACTCACTCACACTTGCCTGTTCTCCTTTCATCTGTTTTTAACACAACAACCTCAATCTTGGACAACCTGAAATTCGACTCGTTTCAAAAAAGAAGAAGACGCTCCCAAAAAATGCCCGACTCATCGGACGAGTCAGGCCCCGACGACGGCGTCGGTCTCGTGCAGAACGACGCTTCCGACTCAGAGTCAGAATCCTCCGGCAGCGACTCCGGATCCGAAAATGCCAACGTCAACGCCAACGGCACCGGCTTTCTCGATGTCGAAGCCTCCGAATCGGGCGACAGCGACTCGGACGACTCTTCAGACTCGGACTCGGACGACGAATCGATCCTGGGCGAGGGCCGTCGTCGCGGCCCGCGCGCCTTTTTCCCGGAATTCCGCAAGCTCCCCATCGAGCTGCGCCATCGCATCTGGCAGTTCTTCTGCCCGGACCTCGCCCCGCTCCCGCGCGTCCTCTCCTTCCAGATGGTCTGCTCGCCCAAGCAGGACAGCATCTGGGAGAGCGCGACGCTGGAGAACCAGATCGCCGCCGCGAGCGCCATGCTCGCCGTCCACCGCGAGAGCCGAGAGCTCGCCCTGAAGGCCTTTCCGGACACCCTGGCCATCCGCGAGGGGCGCCGCCTCGTGCGCTTCCACAAACAAAGGGACGTCGTCCACCTCAACGGCCAGAAGAAGACGTGGGAGCACAACATCAGCGTCCCGGGCTTCTCCGAGAACGTCGTCAACGTGGCCCTCGACACCTCCGAGCTGGACCCCCGCCAGATGAGGCTGTTCCTCGCCTTCCCCGACCTCAAGAACGTCTTCGACTTCGCCTGGCACAACGACAGACGCATCCCGCACAGGCTGCGTTGGTGCGCCTCGGACAGGGTGCACCGCTACGAGCTTGAGCAGCTTCAGAAGAACGGCCACTCCGGCGAGGATCTACATTTCGTCTACTGCTGGCCTGACGTCGACAACCATCGTGAGTTTGCAGAGAAGCATGCGGGGCTGGCTGAAGTCTACGAGGCCGCCATGACCGAGATCGCCGAGATCAGGGAGGAGGATCCGGACTTTATGGACGACGAGGACGTTGCGCGGCTTGGCGAGATCGATTATTGGCAGCTGACGTGCTTCGGCTGGGATGCCGCAGACCGTTTTGAAGCGTGGCTGGCAAAGCACGGCGTCGTCGATGGAGACATGCCCGCCCCTGCCGCTGACGGTTCTGACGACAGTGACGATAAAGACGGATCTGAAGGGTCACATGAGTCCGACGACTCATCCGACCAAAACGAGTATGAGAGCGACGGCATCGACGACGCGACGATTGACGGAGAGTCGGGCGACGAGGAGGAGGACGACGACGACTTGCTGATCGACCAGCGGCGAGAAAGCGACGACGAGGATGATGGCGGCGCTTCCGAATTTGGCGGGTTTTCTCCTCCGAGGGACGAGGACGGCGGCATGTTGATCGACGGCTCGCCCCCCGCGGCTCACTTTTCAAGCCCCGAACCGGTATCTGGCGAGGACCGATCGCAGACAGGCCGCAGACGCGCACGGCAAGCCGCGTCCTCTTCTGGCGAAGAATCCGGGGAGGAAGAGGCCGGAGACTCGAGGCGCGGCGCAAGCCGACGCGGACCCATTATCCTATCCGACGACGAAGACGAGGAGGAGGTCGAGGAGAGGCCGTCACAGAGCACCAGCCGCCGCGGCCGCGTCGTGCTGTCGGACGACGACGAAGACGACGGAGAAGAAACACAGGGGGCGAAGACGGCGAGACCGGCCGGGAGGCGTGCCCGGGTGCTCCCCTCAGACGACGAGGACGAGGACGAAGACGAGGGCGGCGCGGACGTTGGCAACGCCGAGATCCCCAACGGCCCAGGCGACTTTGACGACGACGACGACGACAACGAAGTGGGCACAAACAAGAAGCCCCTGTCCCTCGCCGAGAAGCTCGCGCGCAACCGGCGCGAAAACCCGGTATCCGACGCGGAAGAGGAGTCCGAGGAGGAGAGCTCGGAGGAGGAACCGGCGGCGGCGGCCCCGCCCAAGAAGATGTCGCTGGCCCAGCAGCTCATGACGCACCGCAAGCGGAACCCCGTCGTGTCCGAGTCCGAGGGCGAGTCCGAGGGCACCGTCGTCGACGAGGACGAAGATGAGGACGAGGAGGACGAAGATGAAGAAGACGACGAGAACGGCATGTTTATGAACATGGCGGAAGAGGGCGAAGACGACGATGAGGGGGACGAAGACGACTATTAGACTCTGGGGAAGAACTCGGGCTCCTGAGGTTCCATCTTTTTCATACTACAAGATTTGGCCATTTGGTCTTGGGTCTCCTGGCGGCAACGGGTCTGTGGGAACAAGATATCGTCAAATAGACTGGCGACTCAGCATGATTTGCCCCTTTGGCAAGATTTAGAAAGGGGAAGAAGGGGGGGGAATGGGATAGCATAGATAATGGCCGTGGTCAGGCTACAAAAGCATTGAGCCGCGGCAAACGAGCGAGCACATCGGTCTGTGCACTAATACGAAGCTCCAGAAGCCTTTTAATCTAATCTCGAAGGGTAATTCATTCCGTTATTGTCCCTGTTGCCCGGCAGCCTTCGTCGGTGGTGCTGTTCAACTGGACGCTGAGTCCATTTTCCTAAAGGGGAGGGGGTTAGTTGAACAGCTAATACTATCAATGAATCCATACCTCTAGCTCGGAAAGAGCTTACAGAAATCACTCTTGCATGGCATGCTCGAGTCGATCAACCCATACACAAAGACTGTAGCCATCGTTCAAAGGGGGTTTAGTACTTCCAGTCTTCACTCGCTTGGGCGTTCAGAAGATCCACTCGCGCTCCGGTACATTCAAGATGAGGCTACGAAGAGGGATGACGACGTGTTGGCTTTCGACCGCTTCGAGGAGACCAGCTGCCATCCTTGGGGAAGCGTTCAGCTGTGATGGTGGTCTAAACTGAGGTGCTACTGCAGTCTCGTCTATGGCTTCCTCGTGGTTGTCTGACTGACGAGAATCGCAGATATTGAACTGCACTTGGAGCTTTTTCAGCCGTTTTGCTGGTGGGGCTTGAACCCTTCCTCCAAGCTGCCATCACGTTCTCGGGAGAACTGTACCAACACTTATTGATCCACCGTAGAACAAGGCATCCTGAATGAGACCCTTTGGACTCGGATTCAACCCGCAATATCGATTCTTTTACCTCTGATAAACACGATTCTTTGGCCCCGGCTCATCTCACATACATTGATGTTTACAAAGCCTGCTATCAGCACATCGATTAATCTCTGTACTCCGGGCCACAGGATATAACGAACGAGAACGGATTTACACCTGATTATTCCCAGAGAGAGGTACGCGGCCATCACTGGGCTTCGCGAAGACGATGACCAACGCTTCAACATATCCTTCAACACAGCTGGCTCTCTCGGAAGATGGTTTCTGGAAGAGTTCTCCCGGTATTATTATCGTTCCCCGCGAAAAAGCGAAGCACTTGGAATAACAGGCTAGAGCAAAATGTAACTTGTAGATAGCTTTATCTTTAATCTTTTCTATCCGTGATTTGGTTTCAACTCTGGACGTTGAAGGTCCATGGTGCTCGCCCACCTCCCAGCCGTACACAGCCTGCCTCCCTATCCTTGAAAGCAACGGGTCAAGGTTAGAAAAATATCAAGAGGGACTCGTCTACTCTGCCAATTCCTCGGCACTTCATGGTGTCCGCAACCGTGACTGCTGTCAAAGGAAAGTCTGAAGCCAGTCTTCAAGCTATCCCAAAGCAGAAGATGCTGCATGCATGCACTTTGGGCGGAAACGGCTAGCTCAACTGGACAGGGCTACGAATGAGACATTGAAGGCTTGCAAGAGACAACTCGGCAGTCTTTTAGACCAAGTTCTAGAATAACGCGTATCTTACCTCCCTCTCCCCGTCGGCAGGACGAAGTCATGAGGCCGGAGACTGGTGACAACACACATTACATAATTAAATCTGTCAGAACCATCCACTGCAGCACAATGCTGACAACCTCCTAGTCGTTATCTCAGTCAATGAGCTTCTATTTGGTTTTTCTATCCCCTTCATTTGCGACACTTGCTGCTTCTCCTCTGCTCGGACTTCCAAGCAACATCCTAGGACCGCGGTGTTGCTGGTGACGATCTCGAATTCGGAATAGCTAATTACTTTCTATAGAGAAGGGGGATTTGGCGTTCAAAGTTTTTCATCGAGACGCCACACAAGAATAGTCCAACCTTTCCATAGGCTACGAGACTCTCGCAGCCGCAGACTGTTGTGCTTTTCAAGGGACACACACAATCGAACTTGGGCATTAACGACCTGGCCTTACTTAATCATCCTCCGTCAACCTATCCCACTTCTATATCAACTCTAACATGTTCCTAACATGGGTCGTCTGTTGTATAAAAAGTGGAACCCTTGTTTCTACTATCCTCCTTGTTAACTTGCATGTCGCATCTCACATCTCGGCAGCTCAAGAAGCTGGAAATGTGACTTTGAAGCTCTTTTACAACCCAAGCTAAGAGTGGTAGGTTGTATGACTCCATAGACACAACATGACACATGATACATACACGCCACTTCATTCTCACGGCTTGAGCTCTAGCTGTCAACTAATGCTTTCTAAGCTTGACAACATCTGGCATCTGGCATCTTGTAACTCTTCAGTGCAGGGAGTCCATCATATCTCATGAGTTCATTCAAGGTATCCGAACTAAACCCTCTCAGAAGCAAAGCAATGGTATCACCCAGACCCAACCGAACGCCTATTTCATGAGTCCTCCAACCTCGTCCACCACCACCGCCACCGTCTCCTTCAACCGTGCCGCCCGGTAACCGCCCCGACGGCCAGCGTCTCGATCCTCCCGGAATACAGCCTCATGACGTGGCACACCGGGTCCCCCCAGACGACCCCCCTCAGCTCCTCGTCCGAGACCGTCTGCGCGATGACCCCCTCGTCCAGCCGCTCGCCCACCGTCTTCCGGTCCTTGAGCCTCGCCCGCGGGTCCCCGCTGCGCAGCACGACGATCCGGCCCGGCGAGCTGAGCGTGCTCGGCGGCAGACGCCAGACCGGCTTCTCCTTCACGTCGTCGCGGCCCCGCCCTGTAGTTGTCGTCATCGTCGACGGGTCCTTCACCCTTCCCTCCCTCGGCCTCAACGACATCCCGCTCGCCCTGGCCGCCAGTCTTCTACCCCCAGCATCCGCCTTCTCCTCCTCCTTTTCCTTCTTCTTCTTCTTCTTCTTCTTCTTCTCCTCCCTCTCCTTCGGCCCCGCGGCAACAACCGTCGCGGAACCCGTCTGCCCCGGCGGCGCCGGCGACGCGAATAGCTCCAGCAGGCTCCGGACATAGGCCTTGTCCGCCCTCGTGACGGGGTCCCCCTCGTTCACGAACGTCAGGAACAGGCTCTTGCGCAGCTCGGGCCGCTCGGGCCGGCGCAGCGGCAGCAGGCTCACGGGCGGGGTCCCAAAGGTCACGCAGTGCACCCTCTTGAAGCGGGCCGTCAGGGTGTTGAGCTCGCTCGCGGCGCGGCGCGACTCGGCCAGCATGTGCGCGTACAGCAGGCTCGCGACGGCGCCGCCGGCCGAGTGGCCGGTGATCAGCAGGCTGTAGGCGCTGCGGCCGGGGTCCTCCTCAAGGAGCTGGCGCAGGCGGGCGGCGACGGGGCCGACCATCTTGCGCGCGACGGCGAGGAAGCCGGCGTGGCACGAGTTGCCCTCGTCGTCGAGGAAGCCGGCGGGCGAGGCGGGCGCCGTGTTGAGGTTGACGGCCCAGTCCATAAAGGTTGCGGAGCCGCGGATGGCGAAGACGATGGTGTCCATGTGGTCCATGGGCACCGACTTGATGACCATGGCCTTGGTGCCCGTCTTCCAGTCGGCCGAGACGTGGGCGTCGCGCTCCGCGCCCCTGGGCTGCTCGTAGACGCGCTCGGCGTACTGCGCCGCGAGGCAGAGGAGGGGCCAGGTCGGCATGTATCTGGTGCGTGTCAGTATAAGCTTCTCTGGGGTGCTCATAGGTCCTCTTAAATGGTATGTCGAGGGATGTGAGTGGATGGGGGGTTTGTAGACTTACAGTCTTAGCGGTGGGAGATTCAGGGGCAGCCTCGAGTTGGCGTACAGTTCGACCTTTGCAAAGTAGTTCCCAGAGACCACCGATGCGGTGACGGCTGTCGTCTGCACCTTTGACGATGACGACGACGACATCGAATGTTTCTTGTCCCTGTTGCTGGTGCTGCTGCTTTTCCTTCTCGCGCCACCTTCACTCGCTTTCCTGTGCCTCTCCCTTTCCCTGGCGACCCTCCGCCCGTCATCAGCCCCGGGCCCCGACGGCGGACTATGCGACGCCGTGATGTTACCGCCGCCGCCGCCGCCGCCGCCGCCGCTCTGGTACGAGAACAGGGCCCTCTCGTTCCCGACCAGCCTCTCCCGGTCGATCAGCGTCACGACCTCGTTGAAGCAGCCGGCGATCTGGTCGACGCAGGCGGCGGTCGAGTTGATGAGCTGCGTCGCGTGCGGGTGGAAGTTGGGCTCCTCGAGGAAGCGCGGCGACGCAAAATCCCGGGCGAACGTCACCATCGACCCGGTGAACCGGTCGAGACCCGAGGGACATGTCGCGGCGTTGCGGGACGAGGAGTAGGGTGTTTTCGTGTTGGTGGCGGCGGGAGGAGGAGGAAGGGACGGCACCAGCGCCGTCGACGTCGGCGCGGGGAGGTTGTAGTAGTGCTGGTTCACTAAGACGGGCGCGGCGTACTGCCCGCGCTGAGGGTGCTGAGGCCATCCCTGAGGGCGATGGTGTTGGATCTGGAGTTGCTGCTGATGCTGTTGCTGTTGCTGCTGTTGCTGAGGCGGCGGCGGCGGGTGGTGAATGTGATAGGGAGGCGGCGGGTGTTGGTGTTGTCCCGGTTGCTGCGGCTGAGGATGCCAGTACGTCGGCGTCTGAGTTGTTGACGTGGCATATTGAGAAACTGGCGGCGGCGGCGGCGGCGGCGAAGCGTGATACTGAGCCGCGGCGTTCACGCGGGACGCCGGATTGACCGGCACCGTCACGGGTACCGGGTCGGGGGCTGTATTCCTGGCCTTCTTGCGGTTGAAGAAACCCATCATAGCAAGGGTATTCAACCCCCCCGTCTCAACTGGATGCGGTGTATTATCGCTTGAAACGACTCCAAAGTAGGTAGGAGGTGAAGGACTTGTAAATAGGTGTTTCGACCCATCTCGGTTGTCTTGTAGGACCCCTTATCCACCAAGTCTTTGCGCGATGGTTGTTTTTTTTTCCCCCGGCAGTGGCGGCAGTGAGTGTCATCTGCTGAAGAGTGGATTACAAGAGTGAAAAAAACTGGCCCGGGACGTAAAAGAGCATGCGGGTTTCTCGACCGTTTTTCTCTTTCTCTGGGCGGGGGTTCAAGACGAGGGAGGGGGGGGATCGAGGGTGAGTCCCCCGGCACCCGCAAGGCGGCCGGCTAGAGAGAGAGTGTGAAAACGAAGGGGGAGGGCGACACAAGCAGGCGGCCGCTTCGTGTAGCCAGGCGTTCGGTGTCTCGTGGGGGGGCTTTGCTAGGGACTCGTCTGGGAATGCTTTCACCTCGGTGAGGGTGAGATGGGCGGTCTGGGGATGAAGCGGTATTGGGCCCGGACGCCGCCAGGAGGGTAAGGCTGGCGATAGTTGAGACGTGTGACAGATATGCAGTTGCAACCTGATATGTCTTGTCTCTCTTCCTCTTCCTTTCCGCTTTTGCTGTCGTGCGGATGCAGCAGAAACGCTGCGCCCCGCCAGCTTCGGCTCTTCTTCCCGCCCAAATGTCCCGCCGGCTCCGTAGACACAAGAGCCGGAGGCTGGTTGCAAGTAGGGATCAGTACCGACGAGGGAGTCGACGGAATCCGGAGCACCCGCGGTCGTGAGTCCTAGGCGGTCGACAAGAGTCGATAGTGCTGTTCCTCCCCCCCGCTTAGGTAGTCGAATGCTCGAAAATAGTATGCGAGGCCGGGGGTTTCGTCAAAGGCTTGTCAGCATAGACGAAGCAACATGCAGACCGCTCATTCTTCTACTGCCGCGGATGGCACGATACAGCTAATAGGGTAGGGGGGGATAAAGAGGAAAGGCGTCTTGTCTGTCTTTGTATGACCTCTCTCCTGTCTTCCTGTCTGTCCCTATCTCTCTCCCCCCTCCCTCTGTGTTTCTTGCCTCCTTCAAATCCATCCCGCCGTTAACATCAGACCAGGATGCTGAATCCTGTCCAAACAGAGGGAGAGGGGTCACAATGGCCGCGCCAACTCCCACAAAAGCCGCACCTCTCATCATGCCCATCGGGGCCAAGCCTTTAGCCCCCCGCTACCGCCGCCGCCGCCCCCATGTTCCCATTCCACCACTGTGGTGTTTGTATTTTTTTTTCTCTTTTCTTCCCTTCCTTGAATGTGCTTTTCGTTTGTCCACATCTCTCCTACCGCAAGCAAGGGTAGTTCTCAATAGCAGATGAAAGCACGTGAACAAGCCAGGGGGTGGGGGAGGAGAGTGGGAGGCCACCCGCTCTCGAGTCATTCGAGTATGGAATGCAAATTACGCACACCCAACCAACCCCCCCCCTTCCCGTATCCAAAGTCCACGCCGGCGCAATGTTTTCATTGCTGTTTCCGCAACCGTCGAGAGTCGAGAGTGTCCCGCAATAATTCATCGGCCAAACGAAAAAAAAAACAAGAAGAAAAAAAAAGACCCGAGGAAAACGCCAAAAAGCAACCAGAGGTACAGAGTAAACCCCATCTCTAATCACCAGACCCGTCTAATGGAAAATAGCACCCCCCGGGTCTCCCTCTTTGATGAGGGCCTCTCTCTCTCTCTCTCTCTCGCTCTCTTCAACTGTCTCCGCGCGGATTTACGTTTCCCGGGGCCGACGCCACCAAGGACCGACGGCGCCGAGATGACCCACCCGTCCGGGTCGGCGCCGAGCCGAGGGACGGAACGAACGGCCCCTCTCAGAGTTCCATTGGCCAAGTCAGGTTGGGAGTCAAGACAAACAAGTACTTCACATCACAGCTTCATATCACGACAGCGTGATGGCAACACAGGGGCTCAAGATATAAACAAAGGCACAACTTCTTTTTTCCATTTTCGTGAGATCAAGATCGCTACCGGTATCCGATATGAGGCCGCCGCCATGTCTACCTTTTTGCCATTGTGATACCCACCCCAACATGTGGTTGAGAATGGCACAATGACAAAATCAGGACAGACGCCGCCACAAGTAGAGGGAAGACTCGGTAAACAACTCGTTTCCCAGCACATCAGTCCAAAAAAGTCGACTACCGAAAAAATAGCAAGAAACAGAACAGACATCCCCTTCTTCCGTAGACCAACAACCGCCACCGCGTCAAGCCGGGCTCTGCGGATCCCGCATGCTGCCATTGCCGCTGCCGCTGCCGCTGTGCACGCTGCTGCCGCCGGACCCGGCGCCGTCGCTGCGCTGACGCCGCGTAAAGGCAAACGTCACCGGTGTGCGCTGGGCCATTGGCTGCTGCGCGGGCGTGTTGTGCAGCGACAGGAACTCGTCGTCGCCGTTGCTCGACTGCGTGAATCCCGATACATCGCTGAGCATCGATGACGACCGGCCTCTAGCCTTGAGTGACACCATGCTGTGGTGCGGCGGAGGGTATCCCCACACCGACTGCATCGAGTTCGTCGGCAGCGGCAGAGCCGACCCGGACCCCGTCATCATCGACGTGGGCCACATGGACGCCCCCGACATCATGTACTGCGGTGCCGCATTGGCCGACGTCGGCGTCCATGCGGGCGCGGCCGGGTTGTACGTCGGCATCGCCATCGACATTGACATCGATGTCGCCGTCGGCGCCCCTTGGGGCGCCGCCGGGTGGTGTTCGGGGACCTCAAAGGGCATCGACGTGGCCGTGGCGTAGTTCATTTGCTCGTGGTAAGCCTGGAGCTGCTGCAGCAGGGCGTTAACCTGCTCCTGCTTGAGTGCGTTGGCCGTCTTCATGTCGGCGATGCTGCCGCGGAAGTTGTTCTCAATCGTAGACGTCTCGGCTTGCCACGCGGCGCGCGCCTGGCGCCGTCGCTCGGCTTCGTCGAGGCCGCGGTTGTTGGCGTCCGTGATGCGGCCGAGCTCGTTATCCACCTTGGCGATGCGCGCCGCAATCTTGTTGCGCTTGGTCTGCATGCTCGCCTGCTCGTCCCCCTTGGCCTTGACGGCCTTGGCAATGGCGGCCTTGTGTTCCTTGAACTCCTTGGACGCCGCATCGAAGACGGCCTTTTCGGCGGTCCACTCCTTCTCCGTCTGTTTCTTGCGCTCGTAGAATCCTTCCGGTGCTGTTTCAAACGCCTTGAGATCCGCTTCAAGCTGGGCAATCTCCTTTTCTGACTGGGCCTTGGTGTTCTCCTGCTGGATGATCTTCTGCCTGTGCTTGTCGTCGTTACCGCCGGCCGACTGAATCGCGTTGTCGAGCCGTTCGTTCTCCTTCTTGAGCGAGCTGATCTTGTTCTTCCACTCCTTGCGCAGCGTCTTGAGCCTCGATTTCTCCTCGGCCAGGCGCTCGTTGTTGGCGTTGATGGTGCTCTTGAGCGTCGTCGCCGGCGAGTCCGGGCGGAGCGACTGCGGCGTACTGACGGGCGGGTTGATGGAGCCCTCCTGGACCCTGTTGGCCGCGAACGAGGTGCGGATGCTAGTGGAAAAGATGACTCGGTTCGTGCGCGTGTCGACAAACTCGCACACGTACTTGGACAACGGCCGCAGCCCGTAAATGTCGCCGCACCACCTGTGCTGGCCGGGCAGCTCGTCTTGCTCTTCGTCTTGGATGCGGAAGATGCGCGTCGGCTGCCAGAATGCATTGTTCACTCGGACGTAAAACGGCTTCGATGTGTCGACTCCCGCCGGTCGCGTGACGTGTCCGTTAGCGGCGGCGGTGGCTGCAGCAGAGGCAGCGCTCGGGCAGTCAGGGAAGTGACTGGTGTTGAAGCAGACCTCGTCGTGGCCGATGTAGGAAATCCAGATCTGCTCAGCCTGGCTGTCGAAGGGGGCATTCCCCAGGTTATGGATATCGGTGGCGTTGGAGCCGGCCGACTCGGATGTGGCGTGGGATAACTCGTACTCCTTCACCATGACGATCTTGGTGCTCGCCAGGGCGGCCCACAGCGGCTGCTGCAGGCGCACCTGCGTGCTTTGTTTTCTTTTCTTTTTTGTAGATGATACTGTTGCGTTTTGTTGAAAGGTCGTGTCGCTGTCGGGCGTGGCAAACCCCGTGTCGGCTGCCGCATCGTTGGCGTAGGGCTTGCCTGCTTCCGGGTCCGTTATGCCGTGCGCCGATGAGCTCCCTTTCTCTCTCCTCAAATACCACTCCCTGATGTACCGCACTATGCCCTGGGTCAGGATATGTATGGCAAGCACGCTCTTGATCCAGCTGTGCGGGCCTCTCTTGTCGAAGCCGCGGCTCAAAGATTCTAAGGGGTCGTCCAAGTCGGGGGAGAATCGCCAGTTGGGAGGGAGGAACTTGGCGGCGCGGGACCAGTGGAACCTAGATCCACGTAGCAAATGCGAGCCTATGACGAGGAAGAAGCACGTAGTGACGCTTCTCGAGGCGCCCTCCCGCGTATTGGATCCGCCGCCGAGGGTGGCGGCGATGACGGGCTTTGCAAAGTCGAGGATGGCAAGCTGCATGGTGGGCCACAGAAACAGCCAGACCAGCAGGATAAAGACGTCCATGCAGAGGACGGTGACGAGGGAGGGCATAGTGGAGTTGTAGTCGAAGATCTCGGCCAGGTTGATGTTCATACCGGAGCTGGTGGTAACGGGGGGCACAAAGGTGAGAAAGGTAAAGACCATGTAGATGCCGGAGAGGGCGACAGGAGGCACCTGCATGAGCAGGATGAGAATGGCGAGAGTGTCGTAGAGGGGCAATGCTCTCAGGACGGTGGCGGCGAACTCGACAGGGCCGCCGGGGTCGCGATGGACGTCGGCGTTCTTGGTGGCATTGACGTCGATCTGGCGGTGGCTCGCGTCGAGGGCAGCGTTGGGCAGGTTCGAGGAGAGCGAGTCAGAGGACGACGTCTCGGAGCAGCCGCCTAGCGAAGGCCGCCTAGGAGCAGCGTTGGCGTTGGCGTCGGCGTTCCGGTGGACGGGAGCCATGGTGTCGTCGTCGTCGGCGTCGTCGTCGTCGTGGGCGGGAGCAGGGGCGGCGGCGGCGGCGGCGGCGCGAGTCGGGATCTTCTGGCGGTTGCCGTTGGAAGAGGACGAGGGGGCGTTACCGTTGCCGATGGAGAGAGACGAGGAAAGGACCGAGGCAGCGGCATTCTGGTCGGGGGAGTTGCGGGCGGGCGAGGCGTCGAGAGAGGGCTGGCTCTTTTTGTTGGAGAGTCGCTTCGCGGGGCCTAAAAGGCCATTTTCGTGCCTGGTATCGCGTTGGTTGGCGGCGCCTTGCTGTCGCTTGGAGGAAGTTGAAGCACGAGGCATGCGCTGCAGCAATTTCTGCTGTCCGCCGACCCGGGAGCCTGGTTAAGGCAGGTCGGGGGGGCGCCAGCAGCACGACTTGAACTGGTCTGGATGCTGGAGCAGGGCCGAAGGGATCGGATCGGGATCCCGTCTCGAGAGGCGACCGGGAGGGGGGATTTGGCGGGTGGAAAACTAGGCACTCGACGCAAAAGGGAGCGCAGAGCGACAGATTCTCCGAGGAATTCCGTGGGGCCTCATGCGTCGTCGAGAGCGGCGGGCAATCGGGGGGGAGGAGGAGGAGGATGAGGAGGAGGAGGCGGATGTGGTGGTGGTGGTGGCGGCGGTGTTTGTGGTGATGATGTTGGCGACAATGTTTTCTGGTGATGTTGGAGGCTGAATTGTTGTTTTTTCCGGGTCTGGGAACCAGCCGAAGTTTGTGTGGTGGGAAAGGAAAGTGTGTAGGTAGGGAGGTACGAGTATGTGTAGGTAGCTACCTAGGAAAGGTACGGATAGGTAACGTGTATGTGTGTGGGAGTATCCGTAGGTACCGCGAGGTACCTAAGGCAGTACCGATAGGGAACAGAGATTGGGGAGTGGGGGGATTACTCGCGTCGGGAAAGGTTCAGGGGGTGGGTTTTCGAAAGGAGTGACGAGTACAGAAAATAAAGTACGGGTAGGGGAGGGAAAAGAGAAAGAGAAAAAAAAGAAGGGAAAAACAGGAAAAGGTATCGGTAGCGTAGAGTAGTACTGCAGGTACCTAGGTAGAGACGTTACCTACTTTGCTTAGGGACCTAGGTTAGGTGGATAGGTCGTACCTGTAGTAGGTAGGTGTGAAGAGGAGGAAGAGAGATGTGGAAGACAGAGTGTGTACGAAGTAGGAATGTGTGAAGGAAGAAGCTAATTAGCGGTTTACATCGTACGCGCAGAAGGGATAGGGGAGCTCTTCTTTCAGTAGGTGGGCTAGTGACTAGACACTGGGACGGGACACTGGTGGATTGTGCGCAGATTCAGACACGGCATAGGTTCGGCAAAGAGCCGAGCTACATGGCCTGTACGAGGTATTACTGTTGTGTTGTAGGTACCTACTGTAAGGAGTGTGCAGTGAGAAGTAGGATGGAATAGAGGCGACAGGGAGAGAGAGGGGGGGTCGAACCCTTCGTTTTTCTTCCTTTGTCTTTTTCCTCTTCTATTATTGCTCAGATTTACGGAGTGCCTACCACCTTATTACTGCATCACATCCCTATTCTCTCCAAACCAAGACCGAAACACTGACATTGGCAGGACAGCCAGGCGTCTGTCTGTCTCGCTTCATTCGAGTTTATTTCAACCAAGAATGTGAGTACGGATACGGAGTAGAGGGGGAAAAACAAGAGGAAAAAAGACATCAACAGGGATGATGACTGTTAAGCACTGTATGGCGCTTGGCGGAGCCCCCCGTACCTTGGGTAGGTAGGTACCGGAAGTACCTGATGTACCTACCTAGGTAGGTAGGTATCGGTGATGGTCCGGTACGTATTGCGTTGTGCTTAGTGTTCCTCTCTTCTCCTCCCCCTCTCCTTGATGAGATGTGGCGCCGCAATTGCGGGGCTTATGTGGGACTATCCGCATTTCATCGTCTCTGAATGGTCAGACTCGTCCTCGACGGGGCCAATTCTTCTCAGACTCTCAGGCAGGCTTCTTTCTCCCCTCTCGATCAGGTTCAGGAATAATGATCAGGATCTCGGATCTCTCAACCTGGGCAGCCCAGTCAGTGGGTACTTGCTCTTTGGCCAAATTGCGGTCGGGCCAAGGGGAAATTTCTCATGACACGCGAGTACCTCCCGGCACCCCCCCCGGCCGATGACGCCGCAACGCCCGGCGGCTTGTTGCTGCAAGCCGCTTTCTCGGGACTACACCTAGGGCTGGGGAGTTCTGAGAAGGCGATATTCCAGGGGACCACCGGTACTGAAGGTTGCTGAAGTTTCGCTACCTGGGTACTTACAGTAGTACACAGGAGAGAAACCTTACCCAAGGCAATGTCAAGTGTCAAGTGACTGGGAGCAGGCGGAATGTATATATGCCCAGATGCCCCCTCCCCCCCCCCCCCCGGGCTGCGGAGTGGATCCAGACGGGACGGAAAACGCGCAAGCAAAGGCCCAAAATTCATTCCCGCGTCCGGCGGCAGTAGCAGATACAGAGTACCTACTGATGAATACTGATACTACCTAAATACAGATCTTGATACTAGTGATGATACTGATGCAAGCAAATAGTATAGAGCATCGGCAATGCCTGTAACCAACCGTCTCGTTCTTGCTGTTGTTGTAGCATCGTGATTGTGCCTGCCCTACCATGCCAGACGATTTCAATGCACCAAACCTGAACTTCGTGCCTCGCACCTGCCTCACCTCACCTTACCTTACCTTGCCTTACCTTGCTTTGCACCCTCCTGCCTGCCTTGCTTGCACCTTCTGTGCGCTGCTGCTGCTACTTCCTTCTTCGCATGGAACCCCCGTTGACCCGTCGTGATCCTTCGGTAGGTACGGATACGGATCTCCAGGCACAGACAGATATTGCGTCTCCTTTTTTTTCTTCTTCCTCCTCTCTTGACAATCCGCCCTCCGCCATGTCCGCGGGCCCTGGGGACACCCCCGTCGTTCGTCCCTATTTCGGTTCCCGTCGTCTTGTCTTCCTTCGTCTTCTTTCTCTGCCACTGTCCCTCTCACTGTCCCTTTCGTCTGGTTCACGGGTTTCTGTCACTCGTCACCGAGACGTTGTCCATGCTCTCCATCATCGCCGGCATCCTTCGTCGCTGCTCGCATAACGATCGATCCGACCCTCCCAGGCGGAAAGCCGGTAGAGACGTCGCACCGCACCGCACCGCCTCTCCAGATGACCAACGCCTTTCCTGAATTCTCTCCCAGCGCCTGTCATTCATTGTCCATTCCAATACATTCCCACCAACAAGGCGCCATCCTCGATATCTGCATCGCCTGAGGGCGACACGTCCTCTCAGGTCGAGCATCTCTTCAAGATCAGCGCATCGTGCCTTGCCCGTTCGCTTCGCTGTCGTCATCGCACATGCTGAAGCAATTATACGGATACTCTGCCTTCGCTTCTGCTTCTGCTACTATCCGTAGTACAAGTATGTACAGAGCTGTCTCACAATACCGCTTCCTTGTCGCCCCAAGACTTTGACCAGGCTCTCCCCGGCTCTTGCAACCACCCCCCGCGCACTCAAAATCTCTTATCGCAAGGAAGGCCAGCCACGAGGACACGACCACGACAACCTTCACCTGTCCGCCCCTGCCGAAGTTGGACGTCAACCGCCAATGATCGGTCGCCATCGCCGTTCCCCGGCCGCATAGCGACGATCACAGCGGCCCCCTCCACATGCACCGCCGCTAATCCGACGGAAATATATTCGCCCCAAAACCTCACGTTCGGATTGCCCCATTAAGCGCTGTCTTGGGACCACACAGTGCGCTCAGTGCCTTTTTCCCTATCCCGAGGTTGTTTTATTCTCTCTCCCCCCTTACTGTTACAGTGCGACTCTGTGCGTTCTGCCTCTCTACCGCTCTGCGGTCCGTCGTCCCACAATCCGCAGTGCTACGCCGACAACCAGGAGTCACGTCAAAACGCTCGCCCATGTGAGGCACGAGGCACGAGGCACGCACGCCATGGGGACGAAACCGAGAGACATGGCAGCCGAGAGCCATGGCCCCTTGAACCCCTCACACAGTAGAAAGCTTCGTGCAGAGTTACTGTCAACTGACGACGATGATGCCACGAGCACTAGCGGCTTATCCCACTACCCTAATAAGTCGACAGGCTCAACGCTAGCCTCCTCGACAGAGCACCACAACCTGCCATCATCATTGCCATGGCATCAAGACGAGACAGACGGGGGAGCATCGCCAGTGGGGTCTGAACTCGTCTCTAACCCGCCACTCGACATCTCGATGGCAGACGTGAGTGAGTCGGGAGTCCTATGCAGTATGCAGCGATGCACACCCGTCCCGTCGTATCTTGTGTCTTGGTTGACAACACACCATCACATCTACTTGCTGAGCCGCCCACAGATTCTCGGTAAGCACTGCTTCGGTACCTCAGCAGCTGCAAGAAACCTGCAAGATAACTGCAGCTTCTCATCGGCGCCCCTCCTATCAAGCGTGGCCAAGGGCTCTGGAGTCTGGGTTTCTGCGTCGACTTTTGGCCAGTCACGGAACGCCGCATGCATAGCTGTCTGCGCATTTTGGCGCCATCCACCACCACCACAAACAGCCCATCTGGTTATGGTTGTCGCGCCAGACATGGCCAGACAGACCACGATCAGCTCTCACAGTCACCCAGACACGACCAGAGAACCCTCTCCTGCCTTTCCCTGCTTTGCATACAGTCCACAATCCACATGGCTTGACTGACAGCTGAAGCCCAATGACCCCCGATTGGCTGTTTTCGCCTCCGTGGCAGGCCCCGGACACAGCCGTACGGTATTGCCCTCTCTGATGCGCCCTCCCTCGTCTTTGTCGCCGGGTCTTGCCCCATGCGATGACGATCCCTTTGGACCCGAAAGTGAAACATAACAACCCATCTGATGGGAGGAACCGACCCAAGACAGTGTGCCTCCGCCGAGGGGAGCGCTGCCTCGCTGTCGACTGAAACCATTCCTCGTTTGCCCCGGACCAGCCGGCGAGACACTGAACGGGCGTCGACTGCTGACCGCTTCCGACACTCACTTGGCCCCTAGCCAACCAACTAAACGTGAATCACCCTACGCGGTACAGAGTACAGTAGCGTACACCCTCAACGCTCTCGTCCAAGTCAACGGAACTCACGGGTCGGACCAGACGGCACTGACAGCCCTCCTTTTTTTTCCGAGCTCGTCTGACGTTTACTACGTAAGGAAGGGTCAAGCTTTGGTTTTTTTGGGTTCTTTGCCCGTCACCTCCCACTTGTTTGGCTAATTATCTACCGATCAAGCTGCTTTCTCGTCCGGTCCTCCTCTCCAACTACAGATACCTCGAGAGGCTACGAGAGTGGCAATTGACAGATGCAAACTTGAGTGTTGGTTGACTTCCCCCACTTGGCCTCCTCTGGGCCCCCTTCCAGGTTCTGATGATATTAAGCGTGACAGTGAGAAGGGGAAATGGAGCTAGTCGCAGAGCGGTAAAGCGAGTCGATCTGCCTGTCGGCAATTGACCGCTCCCAGCGGCGCGCCTTCATGCCAGATTACCTCCCATGTCACAGCCGACTCACCCCAAGTGGGCTACTGACTCGGGGTGCCGTGGGGAACAGTTTGGCACGCGCAGTGTCCACTTACTCCGTACCTGATTCGCCGTCACGGGGGAGCGTTCGTTGTGCAACAAAAAGAAGAAAAAGAAAGAAAAAAGAGTCAGTGGCACTGAGCGCCATCGTTGTTAAAGTTGGACGGGAGCTTGATGGAAGTGGAGGGCCATGCCACATAGCCGCTGTATGTCCATGTTCATGGGCCAAAAAAAGAAATGACAATTCCGACATGACATGAGTCTATGGATGTTGACTACTCGAAGACAACAAGCAAGACTCACGGTTCGACTTGTTGGGCTGCGACCGTTGACTGACAGTCCGACCTGGTCTACAGGTACGGATACAGCATCGATGCTCGGCTGGGCGAGAACAAGCTTCAGGGCGCCAGCTTCCTGCAGCACAAGCACGACACGCCTCTCATGCACCTCGTGGCTCTTTTCTCCCCCGCCCCCCTCACATCAAGTCGTCCTGTCCTGCCGCCTCCTGGCCTGGCTTCCCATCCATCGCGAGCTTGGCGGTCTACGGCACTTGCATGCCCTGATTGGTGCCCTGCAGACCGTTGTATTTCTGCGACTGGCAACTTCTTAAGCATAGCGGGGGGGTGGTCCAACGTCGACCCAGTTCAGTCAGTCTCCCGCTGGCCGCCTCCGTCGCACTGTGGCGTCGAATGTGGGAAAAGGGGTCCAAGGCGGTCTGGGTTTTTTTTCACTGGCGATTTTCGCAGGCCTACGTGCCTACCGTGCCTACCTAGGCATGCTAACCTGGCATTGGACGTAAGGCGATACACAGTGACACACAACGTAATAGCGCGAGGAGGCTCCGTGCGATGCGGATCTTGTGGTGGGCTTTTCTACTCTCTGCCCCCCC
>PJEX01000421.1:11640-38006 GCA_005350895.1 Colletotrichum tanaceti | reverse complement strand
GGTCCTATAGTCTATCGTAAGTTTTCGATCTTGGTACGACACCCACGCCCGAGGAAATCTCGCAACTCAAAATAGGGGTTTGTTTTCCCTTTTGTTTCTCTACCCGCCCCCTCCTGGTTTTGCGTTTCGTTAGGCTGCTCCCGCTCCTCGCGCTGCCCTTGTCAGCTTGTGGCCCGTGGTGAAACTATATCGTAAAGTGAGGCTCCATTTCAGAAGGCTGTTTGTTGTTGACGGCATAATCATTTGACGCAGTGGTAGGATCCCTTTGTGGCAGCACCCCACGTTGGAGTCGATAGGGCGGGTTGGTGTTTAAGGTGCCGTCATTACCTAGGTAGTCTGGAGAGGGGTGGACTTTAGTAGCAAGCATGTTTTTGTAGGACCTACCTAATCAACTTTTCCGTTTTTGATAACAGTTGAATCAACTACTGAATAATTATAATATCACTTACTAGCCTTGGAAGTGAATTCCAAGTCACTCAACCAAGCAAGTCTATGTCACAAGGAAACTTTCAAGGCGTCAATTATTTGCTAGCTAGATTGGGGCGTCATTCTTTCGCAACAGTCTGTTTCCTGCAGGGATTATAATCACAGACAGATTCAATCTTGATTTCATCTCCAACAACATCCAAAGTGTGTCCGTTTTGTGTCTTGTTGATTGGTACGTGTATTGGGCTGGCACAGGATTCGTCCAGTCAACGAACGCACCGGACGTTTGCCACACCATCTGCTCAAGTGCCACCACGATTTCCCCAGAAATATCTCTTCTTCCCTTTCACCGCTTGAGCTTCCTTTGATGTCGGTACCGGCTCACTAGATGTCAGCTCATCAGATGTCGGCTCATTAGGTGCCTGCTCTTCCACTGCTTCAACTTCCTCTGGCTTCGGTCGTTTGCCACACCAACTGCTCGGATGCCACCACTTGCGTTGTTTTCGACACATCTCTTCCTCCGACGTCGGTGCCGGCTCACCAGATCTCGGCTCATGAGGTGCCGGCTCTTCCACTGCTTGAACTTCCTCTGTTGCCGGTACCGGCTCACCGGATGTCGCCCCATTAGGACGTTTGCCACATAATCTTCTCCAGTGCCACCACTTGTGTTGTTTTCGACACATCTCTTCTTCCTCCGACGTCGGTACCGGCTCAACAGGCCGCTCACCGCGCACCGGCTCATTGGGATATTTCCTATGAAACTCCCTGACCGCCCGGTGGACCGATTTGATGGGATCGAGTAATCTTTGTCGGCTGAAATGGCCTAGATGGTGAAGCTCCCATACTGGAACCCGACGGCGCGAATCAAGAACAGGCTCATAAAGGCTCTCAAGTCCGCGGACGCCGGAGTATGGGCGAGCTTGGCGGACGCCGGAATATGGGCGAGCTTGGCGGACGAGACCGGGGATCGCGACATGGGCTGGATACCGCCGCCAGATGTCATTTGCAGGCCAGCTCTTCTTCATCAGCTTCCCAGTGGGCACAGGCTCGTCCACTGTGCCTGTACAATATCGCTCATCAAGCCTAAGTAATCAAAGGTTAGCGGGTTACTCAATACCGCCTTTTTTTCTTTTACTTACTTGAGTGCCCCACTCTTGGTGTTTTTGTAACAGGCCAAGTGCTCAAGGATGCCCCAAATACCTTCACCTCGTTCAGGCAGCTTATCGACAACCTCGATGAACACTGAATCCCAATCCTTGCGTGGCTTGATCCACATCGCCCACTGGTTACGGGTTGATTGAGCCCTATCCATCTCCTCCTCCGCCATTGGTCGAAAGTCTTCGCTGTTCTTGAGGTTCGTCAACAAAATCGAGAAGAAGCCCAAGACATCTTTCGTAGCCCAGTTTGTATTGAGGGTACCTCCCATAAAGTATGGGGGTACGGTGTACAGCCATCTCTCTTCAACATATACCACGTTCCTCATCAACCGGACTAGTGATTTGGATACTAATGGATGTTTTTCTCCCTTGGCGGCTGCGATCAGGAGGTCCTGTATAGCCTCAAGCATTAAGGGTGCTGTAGTGTGCACAAACCAAAGAGCTATGTTGGAGACTGACAAGGAACCTTTCTTCCAAGGGTTGCATAGAGGGCGATTGTGGTTCGAGTCCCTAAGCACGAATTCTTTTTGGGGTACAAGTGTTTCCTATAGGGACTGTGTTAGCATACAGCATTCAGCATTCAGCTTAGCTACAGAGTTCTTAAAAGGTACTTGCCATATCCTCGATAGCTTTTTTAGTATTGCTTTCAAGCTCACTCTTACTGCTCAAGTCGGCAAGCACATCGTACTTGAGCGTGAGTTCTCTCAACCAAATCATAGTAGTGTCTACACCCAGATCATATCCGTTCCCATTCACAGTCTTCAGTCTATGGCCCTTCACCCGATAGCCTTTCAGGGGCGCAATTTGCTCAGGGTAAGAGCAATCCTTGTTCTTGAGAGGTATGTTATAAGTTTCAAGGTGGAAACGTATCTTGGGGACTGTGGGAGCTATCCCGCCTCCATTGATAGCTTCCCATGCACTTGATTCGCTAAGGATAGACATGGTCAAGCCCGCTTCTACTAGGACCAGGTGTAGAAGATAGAGTGCGAGTATCGCACAACTTGGGCCCAACATGATGGGCGAGTGAGGACAAGGAGACCAAGGTACGAGGGTAAAGTATTGTGTAAGAATGAGTTGTTTTGCTACAAACCTCCTTTTGTAGAGACGGAGGAAGGAAGAAGGAAGGCACCGAGATGAGAGACGACGAGTTGAAAAAGGTAACCTACGACGTATAGTTACAGAGATAGATCCAAGGGTTATATATTTTTATAAATCCAGTATCAGCCCTGCATATAGGCTAGTATAACAATAATTATATTACTTTTTAGATGAATCTGGGAAAGGCAGGTCTGCTAGCTGCTCGGCGCAGAGCTCGCTGTATTAGTATCCCACCAAGTGCAAATAGGCCTCATCCCTTCGCTCAATCTCGAGAAACTCCAAGTGAACACTAGAATGGATTGCTCCTATACCGAAACTTGTTGTAATTACATGCCTTCAATCAAAAAAAACCCCACCCACCCTTGACGAAGGGAGTTATAGTAATTCCCTGGGTAATATGTTTTAGCGGCAATTAGGCCGTCCCGCTTGGTTGGGGTAATGTCGGGAACACCGATAGTAGATGGACTTCGCTACCCGTGTAAAAGTAGATTATTTCCCCTCTGTCACATGATACACTGTATAGTCATCTTGGCGTTTCTAAAGGTAATGCACCATTCCAGCGAGTATTAGAATAGCAGAGATATAGATCTACTTATGTGAAGGTGATAAGATTAGGGACTCTAGTGCAAGGCGTTAATTGCTGCGCTTTAAAGAATGCAGTTTACCTCTTACTACCTACATTATTTAACCTCCACTGTTCAACCTTTATTCTTTATTCTGCATTAATTATTGCAAAGTACATTCTATACTGTTACACTTTTGCTTCTTTACTCCCTTGCAATGTCCTCTATTTACTTTCTTCTCCTCCTTCTTTTATCCCTCACTCTATCTAGGGTCAAGGGTGAACTGAACTCATTGCCTTTACGACGACCTGATGGAGACGAAGGCTTACAGCCGATCCCAGACTTGAAAGATGATAGATATCGCCTACTCAGGACTGGACGCCGGGCTAATCCAATCTACCACATTTACTCAAGAGGATACGAGAACGGCACGTTTCCAGTAACAGAATTTCAATTACTACGAAAGCACAAGGCTGGAAAAAAAGATATTCTAGATATAGCAGCCTGGAACGACGAAGAACAACATGATCCACAACTGGGCGCACCCAAATCACTACAAACAATCCTGCTAACTATAACAAGCCGACTTCTTCCTGTTGTCAACCTTCAAGATGACATTGACGATGTTATATTCCATAAACAGGAGTTAGTGGGAGCGGCTGTTATTTCGCTTCGGGAAATGGACCCGAGGTTGTCTAGGATCCTCAACATTGAATACCATGAAGCTTACACCGGCTTATGGAGCTATCGGTCCATCAATGCGTTGTTTGCGCCTAGGCACATTGTGTCGATATATACTGAACGTTACACAAGAAGGACTGGCACACCAAAGACATACAAAACTCGGTTCTTACTAAACGACGCACATGTGACCGACGCTTTCTATCGGGGAGTCGTACAGGTAGCAGAGTCCATCTGGGACTATTTTGGATGGCATTGAGGCGTGGTTTCATGTGACGCTGGCTGGATGCCAATCTGGTAGGAGGCTACTGACTTACACGTCTAGTAGGTGTAAGGAAGCAGGAGGCAAGTGAAGCAAAAGGCAAAGGCCAAGGCAAAAGGTAGGTGTGATTAATAAGTGTGTCTCTTGATGGTTGAACCTTCCTTACCTAGGGACAGTTCACTGTGTGTGAGACCAATACTCTATGGGCAGGTGGATCTACACCTTCAGGCAGTTGATGACTACTGTGCATACTCTAGATGTGTGGCAGTATATGTAGTTTGGTTTAAACCACCATCACGGTAGTTGTGGATTAGTTTGAACTATATAAGATGTATTAGTTTGTAGTTAGCGTATTTAGTAGTAGTTGTAGTTATAGCTTCTTGTTAATTCTCTGGTAGTTAGTCTTGATCTGGGTCACTACCCACAGAAGACTACAGCTTATCTGTGCTGATAGCCCTTTAGTGATGAATTTACAATTGCTCAAACTACAATTTTGGTAAAGTTACAACTTTGGTAAAGTTACAACAGCCCCAACACACCACTACACACATTGCTAGTCAAGTAATTAGAAGCACGCAGCTTGATCACGATGTTGGAGATGCAGTTTTGAGTCAGAGGACCAAGTCGCGCAATGGATTCTACGCAGCAGTTGCATCCGTCACTCAATAATGGCCCCTACTCTACCTCCTCACACGAGTGGGAGACAACACACCCGCTCTCCAGGCTGGTTAGCATAGGCATCAAGAAGCAGCGGGTGAAGGTCCAGGGCCAGATCGGGTTCATCGTCAAAGACGTCTCATCGTGATCATTCAAGAAGTAGAAACTATGCAAGACTAGAAAAACAAAACCACTAAAAAATACTAGAACAAAACTGCGGAGCCTCGTCAGACTCTCTCATTCTTGACAGAAAACCGGAGGGAGGGGGGGGGACTGTAAACTTCACGCGGAGGAGAGTGAGAGCTCGAAGCTCCATTATACGCCTCGGCTATGCCACGAAAATATGTCTCGGTGAAGAAGAAAGTCGGAACGGAAATAAGAATCAAAAATCCCCCCCATTTCCTTCCAATCGCCCTAGACTCCAACACACACACACACACACACACACACACACTCGCTTAGGGGGTTTCAAACCGGCTGGGCCTTGTCGACGCAGGCCTGCTTCCTCCTCCTCTCCACCGACACAAAGGTCGAGGTGACGCGCGTCAGCGGGGGCTGCTTCTTGTCCTCCTCTCCCCCCTTGTCCTCGTCGGCCGCCTTGCCCGTGATGAGCTCCAGCTTCTCGCGGAACGAGTCGTCGTAGTGCGAGAAGACGGACGAGGCGCGGTGGCTGTCGAGCGAGGAGCGAGTCGTGGCCGCGCTGCCGCTGCCGCCGCCGCCGCCGCCGCTGTTGCACCCGTACGAGGAAAAGGTGTCGGCGATGGACGACGGACGGCTCCGGGTCGAGTTGGACCGCGCGAGGGGCGGCTGTTTCTGGAGCGGCTGCTGCTGCTGCCGCCGCTGCTGCTCCTGCTCGTGCTGTTTGCTCTCGAACCGGGCCAGCTTGTCGGCCACGCTGCCCCCCTGCATCGTCCTGAGCACGGGGAGGTCGCCGTTGACGGACGACCGGCTCCTGTTCCTGTTGCCCGCCTCGAGCTCGCGGATCCAGGCGAGGCGGTCCGCGCCGAGGCGTACCGACGTCTGCCGGTTGGGGATCCCGCGCCACGGCGCCGAGGCGGACGGCGGCGCGGACGGTCTCGGCGGAGCAGCAGCAGCAGCCGTTGATGATGACGACGGCGCTGATGTCGGCGCTGATGTCGGCGCCGGTTGCCAGGACCGTCTCCGGTCCGTCCGGGGGATCTCCGCGGGCGACGGGTTCGGCGCCGGAGTCATCGTTGGAGTTGTCGTCGTCGCCGTCGTCGTCGTTGTCGTCGTCGACAATGAGGGCATCACCGCCATGGGCGTCGAGTGGCGCTTCTCCGCGCTTGGACGTTCCTGTTGGTGGGAATGGTGGTGGTGGCGCGGGAGCCGTTGTTGCTCGGCAACGGCAACGGCACCGGCAACAACACCGGCAGCAACGGCATGTTGGCGGGGGGCGCTGGCGAGAAGGGGTCCTGCTGGCCTGGCGGGCTGTTTGGCGTCCGGGACGGCGGGAACGGGCTGGGGAGCGCGAGGGGGCGCGACGGTGCGGGAGGTCGCCGGGGGTGGCCAGGGCCCCGGGTTGTGTGCTTGAACGTGACTGGATGAGCTGATGATGGTCACGGTGACGGCAGGGCCTGATGTCGATGAGTGTGCCGTATGTGCCGTATGTGCCGTTTGATGAGCGGGAGCAGCAGGGCCAGGGCGACGGTCCTCGGCGGGGGCCCTGACGGGTTTCCTTGCGAATGGTGCGTAGTGTGACGGTGAGGACGCATGGAGCGAAGGCGGCAGCTGATCGACGACCGCCGGTGCTGTAGGCGCGATGGTGCTGGCTGTCGTCGTCGTCGTCGTCGTCATCATCGTCATCGTGGTGGCGGCCTTCCTGGCGAACATGTCGGCGATGGGCGTGGTCGACGACGAGGTCGTCCGCTGAGGCTTCTTCTTCCTCTTCTTCTCCTGCCGCTGCTCCTCCGCCTCCTTCTCCTCCTCGGCCTGCAGGACATCGCGAAAGGCCTCGAGCGACAGCAGGTCGATGTCGAGGCTCGAGGTGCCAAAGTCCCGGACCTGGACCCGCGGGAGGACCTTTGGGTGCAGGTCCTCGTCGAGCGACGGCCGCTCGTGCCGTGACTCGCCGAGGACCGACATGGTGGTCTTCTTGGCCAGCCCGCGGCCGCGGCGGACGAAGCCGGACAGCTTCTCCCTCACGGAGGCGGGCCGTCGCGAGGCCGTCGACGTCGACACGACGGTCCAGTCGCCGCTGTTCCGTTTGCTCGACATTGCTTTTGTGAGTCCACTCTGCTTTGGGAGGGGGGTAGGGGTAGGGGTAGGGGGGGGGGTTTTGATCGGACGGACGGTCTTCGCCCGCCCCTATTTTTCCTTCTTCTTCTTCTTCTTCTTCTTTCTTTCCTTCTTCCTTTCTTTTCTCTGCTGGTTCGTTTTTCAAAAAGCGTAGGGGGTGACATGAAGATCGCAAGGGCGGGCCACCAGAGGCGAAATCGCCCAGCAAGTGGAGATCACGTGAGGTAAACAAGATTGGCCCGGGGATTCGCATTGATGCATGGGCCTGGTTAATTTGTTTCGGAGCTTCGTCCATCTGCCCCCCTGACCGGGGGTTTTAGGGGGGATGGGACGGAACCGGGAGGCCGGAGAGCGCCGGTCAGGGCGGCCGAGAGACGGGAAGTCAGGCATGTTTCTCCGGGATCACGTGTCCCGGCATACGTTCTTTGTTCTTTACGGGTATCCTTTGCTCTGTTTGTGTCTGTACGGATACCTGCCTATATAAGAGTATCGGGTTTGACTATGGGAACTACCTATGGGGAAAGGGAGGGTGGTATTACTGATCGCTGGGCTGTGAAGGGATGCCATCCTTGCATTGCGTCCATGCGTCGGATGTACAATGTATAGTGCAAGTATCCGTACAGTCAGTAGGTGCGGATATGGATATGTGATGTTATGTATTATCCCTTTCTGCCAGCTTGGCTCGTTTTGTCTCCTCTCCTGTCCTCTCCTCTCCTGTCCTCTCCTCTCCTGTCCTCTCCCCTCCTGTCCTCTCCCCTCCTGTCCTCTCCCCTCCTGTCCTCTCCCCTCCTGTCCTCTCCCCTCCTGTCCTCTCCCCTCCTGATTTGTGTGCAAACCGTGTAGCAAGTAATGCCGTCTACCCACCAAGTAAGACCGTTGTCTCTGTGTTCATCTCATGACTGAACTGAAAAACATGGCTGAGGGTGACCGGCAACCACTCCAACGCATTCTCCAGGGTCTCTCAGTCTTTTGAGGAATTGGAGAAATCGCCCCACGCTGCGCCGCGGACGGGAGAGAGAGAGCGGGGGCAATGTCGGTTGGTCTGATCTCTCGAGAGAGGGTCCCTCGTCTGAGTCGTCTCCATGACACAAACACAGCGGTGGGAAATGATGGAGACTGCCCACCATCGCCTCCCCCCACCACCCTGCATTCCTCAATCCAAAGAACAACAAACCCAGAAGGGACAAGTCCGCAACACTAACAGGTCGTTGTCCTTACCAGCACCTGGGTTTTCTTCTACCGAGTCTTCGGTCTAGAATGCAGATACCCTGCGGTAGTGCTGCTCAACGACCCCCCCCCCCCCAACAACTCGTTCTCGCATGTTCGGGGCGCCGGCAGTTGTAACTTGTGATGAAGAGACTATGGAGAAAAGAGTCTCCCTCTCTCTCTCTCTCTCTCTCCTTTAGTTCACCTACCTCCGCCCCCAAAATTAGTCGTCGTCATCCCCGTTATCGGACTCATACACACTCATCCCTCACATAGGTAAGTAATCAATCGATACCCCCGCGCCATATGCTTGATCGTGTTATAAAATGCGTCCTGACGCCCGCCCACCCCCAACTGCTGCATCGCAACAGCCCAAGGTCCAGTCTATCACCAGTCTCAACCCCGGTCGGCGCTCGTCGCGGCGCGAAGGAGCTCTATTCGTATCTTCTCTTGCTGCTTGTCGACGTTTTTTTCTTCCTTTTTGTTTAGATCCTTATAAAAGTCCTTCGAGAGCATGCGAGCCCGGGATGGGGTTTGCGCGGTGGGAGACCGCGGTCGAGGGTTGACGGTGACGCGTGACGGTGACGGTGACGGTGGCGCGTGAACCATTTGAATTGTTCTTCACCCCTCGCGGGCTGCTGAGACGCCGTCGATTTGTACCCGCCGGCTCCATGTCGTTTCGTCTTGAGACTTGTGCGAGAACTATCAAGTTCGTCGCAATTGCGGCTTTTCCCGTGCATCCTCAAAGGCATACTCACTTAACCATGGTAAGCGGGACAGGACGTGCAGTGGCCAAGCAAAACAAAAGCCAGTTTCAAAAACGTCACCAAGGATTTACTAGTTACTATCTTTCCTAGTCTTAGAAGTAAGCAGTTAATACAATGTTCACTATATACTACAAGCTTTTGAGAGTAAATTATAAATACTAAAAGTATAGTAGCTTTTAATTAGTTGAGAATCATACTTTTTAGTAGCGAAAAGAGAACCCCCCCTGAAAGTAGAAGTACGGGCTAGAATTTCCTTTCTATCAATGGTTACAAGTCTACTACAGTCTTGTCATAAAAGTCAAATGGAAATTAATCTTATTGTCCCGTATAGTAAATTCCAGAAATCTAATTTTTCTTAAGCATTTTATAGGAAGTAGATACCAAGCAATAGATGTTTAGATCAATCTGTTTTTGGTAAGAAATAGGAAATTGGGGGTTTGTCTTGCTTGCTGACTGGACGTTTTTGGAAGAAGAGGAAGAAGAAAGAAAAAAAGACGCCGATCTACTTTCCCTTTCATGGTCCAAGATCTCGGAGTACGTCTCGGCAGACCGCCATCCGCTGCTTGCTGTCGGCTTGACGCCATTGGCCATGGCGTTAGCCAGGCTACGGTATTACTCCGTACCGAGTACGGATAATAGATGATGGTGCCATCATGCCAAGGTGACTGCTCAAACATGCTTCATGAAGCCGGAGATGAACTCTGGGCCATCAAACTCCGTTGGGCATCCCCCCCATGCGGCCGTGCCCCAAGTCCGAGAGTGCAAAACCCGCGTCGATGCTTGGCCTATCTCGAATCCCCCCCCCCCCCAGGTCTTCCCCAGTTTCTTCACGGCAACGGCCAACGGATAGTCCAGGGTCAGAGTTGTTTCTCGGGCATGTCCAAGTAGCTTTCTCAAACTCCCTCGTTGTTGCCACTTGGTTAAAGTCTATAGACAGGTCGGTGATATGTTCTGTTTTAATCTTCGGGCAGCCAATACCACCCACATGGTTTGCTTGGCGGAACATCGAAGCCCGTCCGTCCCCTGTCGGTCAACCACGGCAGTAATCAGAATCACTCTATTTGAGTTGAGCGCTTTGCTGCCGAGGTGGGACACTCACTCTAGGTACGTAGGTCCCCTTTCCAATCCTTTCTTTTCTTTTTTATGTTTTGTTTCCTTGTTTCATGGCACGCCCGTCAAAAAGTCATCAAAAGTCGCGCAGCACCTCGGGAGCGTGCTGTGCAGTGATTCCGTTTCGATTCTATTACACCACACGCTCACTCTCACTCGCTCACTCACTCACTCACTCACTCACTCACTCGCTCGCTCACTCACTCACTCACTCACTCGCTCGCTCACTCACTCACTACCCACGCTCATTAACTACTTCTCGTCACTCCTTCTCCCTCTTCATGTCACTAAACCATTGCTGCGTCACCTTAGTCTCTCCTTAACAAAATAAAATAAATCATGAAGTTCTCCCTGGCCCTCGCCGCGGCGCCGTTGGCCGCCCTCGCCACGCCGCTGGGCGCCACCACCCCGGCGCACTCCCACCAGCTCCACCACCGCAACCCGTTCCCGGCCAAGCTCGCCCCGCGCCAGGCCCCGGACAGCATCGACGAGCTCATCAAGCAGAGGAACCGGCTCTACTTCGGCGCCGCGGGCGACAACGGCATCATGCAGCGGGGCAAGACCGAGGCCATCCAGCTGGCCAACTTTGGCCAGGTCACGCCCGAGTACTCGATGAAGTGGGACGCCACCGAGCCGGCGCCGGGCAACTTCACCTGGGGCAACGCCGACTACCTCGTCGACTGGGCCCAGCGCAACGACAAGATCGTCCACGGCCACACGCTGCTGTGGCACACGGCGCTGCCGACGTGGGTGTCGAGCATCAAGAGCAAGGGGGCACTCACCAAGGCCATCCAGCGGCACGTCAAAGAAGTCGTCAAGCGGTACAAGGGCAAGATCAGGTCTTGGGTGAGTTGATTTTTTATCTTGTTTTATTTTCTTGTTCTTTTTCTTGTTCTCTTCTTCTTCATCATACTCGTGATTATGCGGAAGAAAAGACCACGGGGAAACAAACAAACACACACTGACCGAGCGGCGAACGACGCGTCGTGAAACATAGGACGTCGTGAACGAAATCTTCAACGACGACGGCACGCTCCGGAACAACAGCTTCTTCAACGTCCTGGGCGAGGAGTACGTCGGCACCGCCTTCCGCGCCGCCCGGGACGCCGACCCGGACGCGAAGCTGTACCTCAACGACTACAACCTGGACAACAAGGACTGGGCCAAGCTCCCCGCGGTCGTCAAGAAGGTGGACGAGTGGATCGACCAGGGCATTCCCATTGACGGGATAGGTACGTCAACATCCGTGGTTGTTCTGGTGTTTAAAGAGAGTCTGGGAGAGTCTTGACAAATATTGACATCACCTCGGAACAGGCTCCCAGTCCCACCTCGCGGCCAACATGTCGAGCAACGTCGAGGCGGCGCTCCGCGCGCTCGCGGCCTCGAAAGTGTCCGAGATCCTCATCACCGAGCTCGACATCGACACGGCGCCGCCGGCCGAGTACGCGGCCGTCGTGAACGCGTGCCTCAGGGTCCGCAAGTGCCGGGGCATCACCGTCTGGGGAGTGAGCGACTCGGTAAGACGACGGAAAGATGGGCGAAACCACCCTTTCCTTTCCTTTCAAGTTTTTCACATTGTCTTTTTGATTCCTTCTTCCGTTGGCTGACAATCTCTCGACATTGATAGCAATCGTGGAAGAGCGAGAAGAAGCCGCTCCTGTTCGACGCGGACTACAACCCCAAGCCGGCCTACAACGCCATTGTCAACACTCTGAAGTCTGTGCTGGAACAGAATGGAAAAGCTAGGCAGTGGAACAAACCGTCCTTCCCATGGCAATAACTAGTATTATCAGGTAGTTAGTTCAGTCGATGAAGGCAGTCTTCGTCAGTTGGTGGGGTGACCACTGACTGTGCGGCAATCCCTATGAGTTGATTGATGGGGGTTTTCCCCCTGGCCATCATTTTGACGCATCGCCAAATATATGAGGGTAACCCGACATGGCACTTGTTGACGTGACACGAGTAACAGGACTCTTTAACTTTAGAAAGAAGATGCCACCCCCACCTGGGTCACCGAAATCCTGGTGATCTGACACATGTACGATCTCGGTTTCAAAGGAAGGGCCCACAGCAAGGCGTCGCATTGGGTTCGGTGCATCTTGACTTGCTCTCTTCTCTCAACGCTGGTGGTTAAGCAGTAATTACAGATTGTACATGGGGGAAGCGAAACAAGGAGGCGAAGGAAAGGCGGAGGAGGCAAAGGTGGAGGGAGATGGAGATGGAGGGCTTCTTGTGGCGTGGCGTAGGAACGGTTGGCAACTCTACCGGTACTCTACATTGTACTCCACGTCGTACTCTACGGTAGGTATTAATCTACTCTCTGTCCTCCCCCTCCACGGTCGGCGTGAAAAGTCCGTCTCTTTGGGCGGCACGCCGGCTGACCATCCCACACGAGTCGGTGGTCGGCTCAGAAGCAGGGGGCCTGGCCTACGTAGTAGTGCAACGAATTCGACACTCATTCGGGTCCCACGCTCCAGGGTCTTGGAAGCGCAAGTTTTGCCTGTACGATCCGCCTGAAAAAAAAATCGAGCGCGTCACTCACTCACAACCCTCCCTTGAACCCTCCACCCTCTCTGGAACCCTCATAGCACGACTTGACTGTGTGAGTGGTGACTGTGTTTATCGACCAAGAAACCATTCTTCAAGCAGTACGCTTCCCCGGATGGACGGATACTTGCTCAATTATCCATACATATGAGTCGGTGGTTCTGGGGCCGTGTAATTTTCCATCCATAGTCATTCGAGAGCCCGACGAGTTCTGCTACAACTGGATGATGAGCTTTTCAAGGTACAGTTTTTGGCTTAATTAACAACGAGACCAAACCCGGGTTAAACTTGGGATGGCACCTTTCCCCACCCCCGACGGCATGGAAGATAGGACCATACCTAATTACCATGAGCCCGGAGACACGGCGAGTCGCAGAGCGGGGGTGACAAACCGTACGGCGTAAGGGGAGGGATCGGTCCGTCAGCTCGGCGAACGTAAGCGCCGACACGCCGTGTAGTGTGTGTTCCGGATTCATGTTAGACTATCCGTACCTATCCGTACTAAGTACTACTCCCCTCGTGGACGTAGGTAGACATGAACGCGGACACTAGAGGGACCAGCCGCCATCCACCCTCTATTACCACCCCCTTTTGCTGACGCATTGGACGCGTGGAGGCTTTTTCCCCCTTTGACCAACGCCAAAACCGAGTCCAGCCTACTTCCCACCACCAACGGATACTTCCATGGCCAATAGAGGGAAAAGGGGGACTTGGGGGAAGCTAATCCCGCGACCTTCGGCCTTTCGCATCTAGGGCTTACCTCCGAGTGCGAAGTGGGAAGCGGGAAGCGGGAAGCGGGAAGCGGGAAGCCAGGCAGAAATCTCACATCTCTCTCATGGCCAGCCAGCCAGCCAGCCAGCCACGCGTATCGAGGCCGGCGGGACGGCCGATCATGCAGTCCGCGTTCTCGAACTAACGACTAGCATCCAAGTAATAACTACAATGTAAAACGGGTCTCTTCCAAAGTCCCGACCAGCCCCGGGATGTACCGTAGTGTAAGGTAGGCATAACAGGGACATGCTTATCTCTCCTCTCCGCTATAAGACTAAAGACTTCAACTCGCCCCGTCATTCATTCAGTTCAGCCCCCATTACCCTACCCTCCTCGGCACACGTCCAACATCGATCAACCTTTCCCTTTTCGAGTTCTTTGTTCTGAAAGAAAGGAAAAAGAACAAGCGACCCTCGACTACAGTCTGCTCTCGTAGACTTCAAGGTGGTCTTGGCAGACGCAGACGCAACCGCAACCTCAACTTCCCTCGTCAACCCAAGGGTCTCACGACACCGGCAACACTCCTCCCTAAAGAACAACAGTAGACCAAGTCAAAAAGCCATGTCGACCTCGGCCTTCCCGGCGCGGACGCCGCTATCCCATTGGACCGGCGGCCGGCTCAAGGCCCTCCTCGCCCCCACCGTCGCCTCCGCCGTCCTGATCCTCCTCCTCGTCCTGGCCAACATGTCGTACCTCTTCGGCGCCACCTTTGAACAGAGCAGGCGCGTCCACGCCCTCAACATCCTCGCCGTCGACCTCGACGGGGGCGCCGTCGGCTCCGCGGTCGCCGGCGCGTCCAGGAGCTTCCAGGCCCCCGACTTCCCCACCATCGAGCTCGCCTCCGCCTCCGAGTACCCGACCCCGGCGGCTGTCAGGGACGCCGTCTGTAAGGGAGACTACTGGGGCGCCATGTACGTCCACGAGGGCGCCTCCGAAAAGCTCGCCGCCGCCGTCGCCGGCACTTCGGGCACCTCCGGCACCGCATCCGTCTACGACGCCGCCGACGCCGTCACCTACATCTACAACCAGGCCCGGTACCCGGCCGTCGCCGACTCGGTGCTCCTGAGCAGCATGCAAAAGGTCGTGGCCGCCTCGCGCTCCTTCTACTACCAGTCCCCCAACGGCACCGCCGCCTTCCGGTCCCTCAGCGACGCCGCCGCCTCTGCCGCCTCCACCACCGCCTCCGCCGACCCGGCCGCCCTCGCCGCCTTCCTGAACCCCATCTCGTCGTCCCCGGCCCTCATCGGCGCCCAGACGCAGGCGAGCCGCGTCTTCTTCAACACCGTCAACGTCATCGTCCCGGCCATCGCCCAGTTCTTCTACGTCCTCGCCCTCAACGGCATCGGCCTGAGCTCCGGCCTGCTCGCCACCGTCCGCGTCCGCGACGTCTGGCTGCTCCGCTTCGGCATCGGCAAGCTCTACGGCCTGCTCACCGCCCTCGTCGTCACGGGCTACCTCTGGGCCTTCCGCGAGGACTGGGCCGTCGGCGGGCCCGCGTTCGGCAAGACGCTGCTCGTCTTCTGGCTCTACATGGACGTCCAGTGGCAGGTCCTCGAGGCCCTCGTCGCCTCCTTCTTGCCCCTGCCGCTCGTCCCCTTCTTCTTCCTGACCTGGATGCTCACCAACGTCGCCGGCGCCGTCTTCCCCTTTGAGCTCATGGCCGGCTTCTACCGCGTCGGCTACGCCCTGCCCGCCCACGGCATCTACTCCCTCCTGGTCCAGGCCTGGTCCGGCTGCGCCGACCAGACCCGCGTCGCGCTGCCCGTCCTGTTCGCCTGGTGGATCGTCGCCCACGTCGGCTCCGTCTTCTCCATCCGCAAGCGGTGCGCCGATGCCTCCAAGATGGCCGCCGCTGACGCCAAGACCCCGGCGCATGGGGACACCGTCTCGATCCCTCCGCGTTCCACCAGCACCGAGATGACTCTGCGGTCGGACGAAGAGCAGGTGATCCGCAACGAGAAGTGAGTGAGGGCGGGGAGGGGAGGGAGCCACGTTTCCACGGGTCCGCGTGGAGAGGGCAGCGGAGTGAGGGATGGATGGATTAATGGGTGGGTTTTCTTTGGCACAGCGACTTGTTTGATACCCCGACACAAATTATGGCGTTTACTAATTAGCGAGGCTCTATTGAGCTCTCTCTCTGGCTTTCTTTTGTGTGGTTCGGTATTTCCTCACGGCGTCATAGGCATCGGAATATATTCCGCTTAGATATCATGATGTTTGCACGAAACAAAGACTAAATACAACTCTTCTAACCATTTTACCACCACTTCAGTCTGCTTATGGTAGCCCGTAGCTCAGCCAACTCATTCATTGTGACAAGAGAGATGAGTCGTTGAAGACGCACCCGAAATGCTTGGAGAATTCTCATTGTTCGCACGACCATAAAAGAGAAAGACTACTCATATAGACACGCATCTACAACACGTTCTCTCCCCCGAGCCTCAGAGGGTGTCAGGGTCGGACGAGGACCGGCTGATCGGAGGCGTAGCCGACAACCAATCGGTCCAGGTGGCGGGATCAGCGGCACGGTCGGATGCGGGGGAGGAGGCTAGCCTAGTGAAGGGGTTATCGGAGGGTTATTAGAGAGTTATCAGCAGGTCATCAACAGGTCATCAACAGGTCATCAGAGGCCAACTATCGCCTCCACGGAAGGGCTTAGGATAGTAAGGACCGTGAGAGAGACGTAGTAGAAAAGAGAGTGCCTCTGCCCACCTATCTTAGGGGGGCAGGTCGAAATAGCACAACCATCTGACCCCCACCTACCCATCAGCGACTCTACTACTCTGTGCGGCCCCAGCCTGTGACAGAGGGCCCCTCCGTCGCCCCGAGAGCCGCCAAGAAATCCATAGAGGCCGCGAAAGCTCGCCGGCGCTGGCCTTTCGCAGAATGGCCATCATGTGGCCGTCGGTCTCGTCCCTTGTCTAATAATTACGACGATCATATGTCGCAAAAACAGGATGATCTATCAGTCCAGGGACAACAAAAGTGAGAGTTGCTTCGGTTAGTTCTATTTCATAGAAACACAATACACAGTCATTTGCTCCCCTCGCGAGGAACGAACATCCAGCCCCTTCCCTGACACGCAGAGTCATTGCATCATGCATGTTGGAGGTGTAAGCCAACTTCCGTAGACTCCAATCACAGGCCGGATTATGTCATGAGTTAGAGCACACAGTAAGGCATAGGAGATTTAGGGTGAAAGATGCTTATCCTATTGTAATAATAGGTAACGAAAAGAGATACTGTTAAATACATGATGGTATGTGAATAAGCATGTGAGAGGAATGAATTAGTAAGCTGAAATATACATAGACTTCCTTGTAACATACCCCCTAATTGTTTAAGCAATTAAGTAATTAAAATTAGTTATAAATAGATAAAAATAGTATATTAGAATTAATCCCTTAAGTGCTTATAAAACGTAACTATAAAATAACTAAGTGATTGTGTTGTTATAGTATGTTATGTAGCCTTTATTAATAGCCTTATTTTGCTAAGGGTTATCCTAAAACAGAAATAAGGGTAGCTAAAGGTAGTAAGAGCGTAAGAGGTAGTAAAAAGTAGGATTTCTACTACCTACTACTATAAAATTTTCTTCTTTTCTTCTATAAGCCCTTATTATTATTAAAGTAAGTGTTTTTAAGTTAAATTTACATACCTTAAGTATATTTTTGCTAATAAGAATTAATATACTAATAGCTAATAGATAATTTTAAAATAACTAATAAGTTAAAGAATAGTATATCTACCTTTTACTGCATGCAGGATATTACTTAGCAGTTATTAATTTTGTTTTTAGCTAATAGTAATAGTACCTCCTATAAGGAGGAGGAGATTGCTGCTATAAGTAAGGTTACTACCCTTACCTTTCCTAATAACCCTATTACTACTACTACTATTAAGAATAACCTTCTTATAGGCTATTCCCCTTTTGTTATTAAGTCTCTATACCCCTAGCTAGAGGAAGAGGATAAGGATAATAATAATAAGACAGATCCTAAGAGCAGAAAGGAGGTCCCTAAGGAGGAGAGTAAGGAGGATAGTAAGGATAAGAGTAAGGATAAAGCCCCTAAGCTAAAGCATAAGTAATATAGTATTCATTAATTAGCTTATAGCTAACTAAATCTTAAAGGCTAGAAGCTTATAACTCCCTTAAAGAAGGGAAAGGAGACTATTTTTATATACAGTATGTTATTATGTATATATATATTAGCTATTAAGAAGTGTTCTAATATATATATAGTTCCTAAGAAGGGTAATAGCTAGCTAAAGGAGCATAAGATTCCCTACCTCCTATACTTAAAGGCTACCCTTTATAGCTAGGGTACTAGTTATTATCTAGAGGGTAGCAGAAGGCACTACCTTTAGTGCTTTAGCAGTTAGGCTGCTAAATACTATATACCTATTAAGCCTATATTATAGGCTTTTGCAGACAAGCTTAGAGATAAGCTTAAGGGAAACGTAAAGTAGACTATAAGTTTTATATACGTTTTATATTATTTAGTACTAACGCATTATATAGAAGTTATCTAATTTACAGACTATAATCTACAGTTTAATTAACTATAGCTATAAGGTTAAGGCTAATATCCTAGACTAGGTCCTCCTTTTACCTACCCCCTAGCTAATAGTTATAGAGGTACTATATACTCTTCTTAAGTATATAGTGCTAAAGCAGCTAGTAGTATTATTTAATATTATACCTATAGAAGCTATCTTACTAGAGGTAGTTGTTATTGCTGCGCCTGCTACGCCTATAGTAGTTAGTAGTGCTCCTTATAAGGAGCAAAAGAGTTACCTCCTAGAGGCAGTTAAGCCTCTCGTTAGGGATACCCTTATAGCTCCCCTAGGCTATTACCTTAATAAGTATATAAAGTAGTTGTTTTAGTGTATACCCTATAGGGTAGTTACTAAGTTCTTACTAGGCATAGCCTATAATATAAATTATTCTGTGTTTCTACTTATCCTATATTAAGTGTTATATATTGCTAAGGTTTAGCTATAAGCAGAATTCCTTAAACTTTACATATAATAGGTTCTTTATTAACCTATTAGCTAGTATCTCATTTGTAGGCATATATATAATAGAGAAGCTTCCTTTTGTATACTCTTATTATAGCTATATATTCTAGATATTAACATAATATAGGTAAGTTATTATATATTTATTTTTATTAACTATAAGGTATATAGTCTAAAGGTTATTGCAGTATACTTTCTACTTGTTATCTAGCATAAGATTAATATCCCTAAAAAGGCGCTAGAGAGCTATTACCTCCTTTATAGTATGCTTAAGGCAGAGAAGCTCTACCTCTATAGTAGATATAGTAACTATATTCTAGTATGCTGCTTTCTACTAAATAGGACCTCTAAAGAGGTAAATAAGGTATCCCTATAATAAATGCCTTATTAAAGGGTTATCTATAAAGCTTATATCTCTAGCTATAAGGAGAGATTAAGCCCTTAGGATACAGCTATAGGTAAGCGTAATAAATCTTATATAATAGAGGTAATAGATACACTAGTTAGCAGCAATAATATATCTAGAGCTTAGGTTAGTAAGAAAGTATAAGAGCTATATATATATAAATATAATGTCTAGTCTTATTATTACTGCTAAATAAAGTACTAATCCTACTATTTCCTAATAGTATTTTACCTATTAATAAGTTACTTAACCTTTATTTAGGACTAGCTTAAAGAATAGAAGTAGTGTAGCTAGATATTAGCTGTTAGTAAGGTTAAAGCGCTTTATAGTTCTTTTAGCGTAGGTGTCTTAAAGGAGGTAAATCTTCCTATTCTTTTAATTATAGACAATTTGTATACCTAGGTAGTAATCTAGTAGGCTTTCCTTAATCTTAAACCTAGCTATAATACCTAAGATAATCTTATCTACCTCCCTCTTATAACTTTAGTAGAAGATAACCTTAAAGTTATTAATATAAAACATAAGAATTACCTTCTTATCTACTAATTAGTAAATACACTACTCCTTATTATAGGTAACTATTATAAGATCTTTTAAAACTCCTATAAACATTAAGAACTAGAGAATAGGAGTATTATAGAGGCTGTAGAGAGTGTATTTTAGTTATACGATTTTGCTAGGGATCTTATACCCCTCTAGGAGCTTAACATAGATCTTATAGTTATTATTAAGAACTAAGTTAAGAAATATGTTTATAACATTAAATTACCTAACCTTAAGGTTAAATTAAGCTACTAGAGCTATTACTATCTAAAAAGCCTTTGCTGCAAGCGTAGAGGCGTAGGTGCTCTATAAAGGGTCTAGTATCTGTAAATCTCCTTATACGCAGACGCATGCCTTACATCTATTAAGGAGTCTATCCTTATTAAATTTATATAAAAAGATCTATTTAAAGGGAAGGATGTTAAGAGAAGGATTACAGTTAATAACTTCCTATATATCTT
This sequence comes from Colletotrichum tanaceti, assembly GCA_005350895.1. Lineage (NCBI taxonomy): Eukaryota > Fungi > Ascomycota > Sordariomycetes > Glomerellales > Glomerellaceae > Colletotrichum > Colletotrichum tanaceti. Next base: position 18,073 of record PJEX01000421.1, on the reverse strand, counting down.
TATCCTAGATCTTACCTATCTCTATTTCTATAGCTTTAAGAAACTAGGCCTTAACCTTAGGAGGTAGCTTATTAAGATCCTTCTAGTAGTTTAGTAGGTTAATAAAGTTATCCTTATAAAGCTTAAGAATCTTACTAGACTTAAGAGTCTTACTAGCTAAATAGCACTTAAGATAGGCCCTCTTAATAGCTCCTCTAAAGACTTTATAAAGAGTTCTATATCCTAGGTTACTTTCTTCCTCTGCCTTTTGCTAATTAGGCAGAAAGGTGCTAAATAGGTAATCCTAGGAGTGTTTCTATTGTATAGTTCTTTAATTAAACTGCATAATTGTATAGATATACCTGCTATATATCTGTTTCTAGAGTTTTATAATAGCTTAGTATACTTATTAGTTAAGACTTAGTATATCTATATTAATAGGTAGTAGCTAAGAACTGCTATTAGTGTCTAGTCTACTGTTTGCTAATAGGCTAGTTATATATATATCTATAGAAAAAAGAGATAGTCCTAGACTAGAAATGCTGTTAACTATTAATAACCTAGGTATGTTTTTAGTAGACTTAATCTTACCCCTAAGAGTAGGAGTACTAGTTAGTAGATCTACTACCTCTCTTACTTATCCTATATGCTTAATATCTTAAGCAAGACTTACTTATTAATCCTTAACTATAGGTAATAGCGTAGCTAACGTTAGAGGTTAAATATTATCCTTAGAAGCAATAATGCTAAGTAACCTAAGGAGGTTATCTAAGACTGTAATAGACTCTTTAATAACCTCTATTACTTTACAAGCTTCTAGGCCTTATATAGTATCTTTCTTATAGGCCTTACTATAGAAAGAGCTCTTATTAAAGCGTATATTACATATAGTTATTACCTACTTAAGCGCAGGAACCTAGATCCTATATAGGTTATACATTTAAGGTATATAACCTACTAGGTAACTAATATAGCTATAGGGAAGCACCTTATAATCCCTTTATCTTATACCCTTCTTATAATCTCTCTGCAGTAGGTATACCTTATACCTATATATATAGAGTCCTCCCTAGTTTAGTTATAGCGCCTTATCTAAAGGCACTAGAGAGTCTACCTACTACTAGCAGAAATATTACTAAAACTATTTAAGCTCTATTTCTGTTAGAGTCTCCTAGCTATTAGATTCCTATAGGCTAATATTATATATATAGACTGCTATAAATACTGCCTTATTATACAGCCCCTTAGGAAGATTTACTCTAATGTATATCTTAATAGACTTAACGATTACAAGATAGCCTGCTCTTTTAGCAGCTCTAATAGGCTTTTTTGTGTGTAGTAGTAGTGTTTTAATTTTAATTCTAACTAAGGCAGTCTATGTCTTATAGGCCCTTATAACCTTAAGGCTAAGAACTACAGCTTTATTGTTATGCTAGAACTTATAGATATTAAGACCTTTCTCTCTATATACCTAGGCCTTAATTGTCTAGAGGGCTCTAAGTATAAGAGACTTAGTCTTATATACTAATAGGTAGGCTATAATAAAGCCTAAGTATTTATTATAGGTAATAAGGATCTACCTTATCCTAGATAGTAATTTAGGGAAGTTAAAGAGATCTTAGTAAACCCTATACTATAGGTATGTTGCCTTTAATTCTAATAGCCCTCTTAAGGTAACGTTTTCTATGTGTATAGTACTGCAGTCTTTACACTTAATCTATAGTAGGCCCCTAATACATACCCCCCTTACCCTCTAGACTAGGTTATAAAGTCCCTTAGGACCTAGGTAACCTAATCTAAGATACTAAAGGAGTATAGTATCTACTCTCTTATATATATTTTAATATAATCTCCTCTATAACCTATACCTAAAGCATACTGTAAATGCTAGAATACCTACTAGGCTTTTAGGAAGCAGGTTCTTATATACACTTAGATAGTTAGAAGTTAGCTTATATTAAATAAAGACTAAGTTATACTTCCTATAAAGCTTTATAACTATATTACTGTTATTAAGCTTACTATAGTGTATTATATAGTCCTTCCTATAGTACTAGAGACTACTATTAAGAAGAAGAGCCTTAGAGGCTATATTAGTATAAAAGCCTTCTACTAAAGCAATATTATTAAGTATAAGATCTTTAGTTAACAGTCCCTATAGGCTATTAATAATACCCTTAATAACCTAAGTACCCCTCCTGCTTATAGGAAGTAAAGATATACTAACCTCTATAAAGTTATTAGGACTAGATAGCTTATAGGAACTAGGTTCTAAGAGGCTTTTGTTATTAATAAGGTAGACTGCTCTATAGGTATCTATAATAGTGCTCTTAGAAAGAGGATAGGAGCTAATAAGAGCTATACTAAAGATTGTATATAGGCTCTTAGGAAGGGGAAGGGGTTAGATAGTGATAGCAATAACGCTTCTAGGATAGCCTAGGTCCTTAGCGTTTTTCAGAGGGTTTTAGATTTTGTTTTAGTTAATTAATTTAGGCTTAAAGGGAAGGAGAGTTCTATTAGGTTTTAACTATTTCTTTAAAATTAGCTTTTTGTAGGATAATTTTTACTTACTATCTATAGTTTCTTTTTAAATCTTATTCTACTAGGTGTTAGAGACATTAGGAGTGCGTTAGCTATAGTATTAGCCTATAAGGGTAAAGTATAGGTAGTTATATTCTTAAATCTACTACTTATAGGAGTAACTATATAGGCATTTAATTTCTAGCTTATTACTAGTAGAATTATTAGGTATACACTTATCTAATTAACTAGTAAGTATTAAATAAGCCCTAGAGTAGAAAGGGCTTTTCCTAGAAGGGTTATTATAAGTTATAATGCTAAAGATTTATCCTAGCTCTAATATAGATAGAGTAGGGTAACTAAGCTTAAGGTTTTTAACTAGTATTTTATATATATGTTCTCCCTAGGTTAGGTTTAACTTAACTTAAACTGCATTTAGGAAGTCTTTTGCTATAAGCTTACCCTAGACCTTAGGAATGTTATATATATAAGCTTAAAGGTAGGCTGCTTACTAGTCCTTATACTAGTGTATAGGGTTAACTCCTCCCTTTATATATTTAAGAACTTATTAATACTCCTCTCTAACAGTAGAGAGAGTGCTAAGGTTATTAAGCATAAGGTTTACTTTAAGATAATAAAGGGTCCTCTAGACTGTAGCTTTACTATTAGTGCTTACCTTAAGGTATACAGTTATAAGGAGAGTAACGCTTATAGTCTTAGTTATTTAGTTAAGTATAGTATAGAGACTTTTAACTTATTAAGCGTAGACTAGAGCTATTATACTATAAGTTTTAATAGTAATATTCTAATCCTCTAAGATATCTGCTTATAAGATAATAGATCTAGTAGGCTCTATATATATAAAGGGAGGTTTCTTAGAGCTATTAGCAGGAATTAGGGCTGCTTCCTATACCTCTTTATCTTAGAGGTAGGATATAAGAGCACCCTTATGTTATATATCCTTAGCAGCTTAAGCTTTAGCTACTAAGAAGTTAATTGTTAGGATCCCTTCCTTAGTGAGATTATTAGAAGGGATATTAGGTAGGTTAGGGTTAACAAGCCCCTATATGCCTAGTCCTTAACACTAAGATTTTAGCGCTTAGAACTAGGTTAGCTAGTTACATTAGCTTGTTAGCTTAACTATAGAAAAGAGATTAATAGGCTAGTTAGTTATATTAGCAGATAGTAGACTAATTAATAAGTGCTCTAAAGGTAGTAGATAGTAAAGTATTGTAGTGTAGCGCATAATAGCAAGTAAAACTAGGCTTATAACTATTATAAGTTAGAGCATACAGTAAGGTATAGGAGATTTAGGGTAAAAGATACTTATCCTATTATAATAATAGGTAACAAAAAGAGATACTGTTAAATACATAATAGCATGTGAATAAGCATGTGAGAGGAATGAATCAGTGAGCTGAAATATACATAGACTTCCTTGTGACAGATTATGGGTTTGTCACAGACAGTCGGAAAAGTGAGGCCGGCTGTTTGGAATCTTCACGGCGACCAGGAGAAAACTCGCCGAGCATGGCAGATTCTGACTGACTGACTGCTATGGACTCGGCCAATTCGGGTTGGATCAATTGATTTGGGCCCCCGAACAAGTGCGACAGACAATTTCACGGACAGACTTGTAATCAATGCTAGCCTGGTTTGGGACCAGGACCTGCATAAGTAATTCTGCGGCGGCATATAATACCATAGCAGTCTGTATCTAACCAACCATCTCGAGACTCGGAACAGCAACAGACACGCGATGACGCCTCGAAAAACAGAACGATAGGCAGGCAAGAGGCAAAAGAATCTCCTCGACGGGGAATTGAACCCCGGTCCCCTGCGCGATGTTGTTCACACAATGACAAGCAGATATCCTCACCACTAGACTATCGGGGATTATTTGGTGGATGGGACGGTCCACGATGCTCGGCTCTGAACAAGGGCGGAGATTGGGAGGTGGAGTGCGAAAAAAGGAGGAAAAGATGCAAAAGAATAACTCCTCGACGGGGAATTGAACCCCGGTCCCCTGCGAATCGTTTTGATTGACAAGCAGATATCCTAACCACTAGACTATCAAGGACTTGTTGTTGCTGGAAGGATGCACATAACACATTTATACCTGCCTCAGAGCTCATGCTTTCTACTGTCTCATGCTCTTAACTGACACACCCTTTGCTAGTTTTGCCATTCACAAAACACAGCACAGTATAGTAGCAAAAACACTGCCTATCGATCTGTTTTAATAATAGTATAGTAAGTACTAGAATAAAGGAGACTAAGAGTTATATAGGTGTTGTGTTATAGGATATCAGGCGTTCATTGCTGCCTGCAATTAACAGCGTCGTTTTTGTGACATATTGACAATAAACTACTATTCTAAACAACTGCAATGCCTTGAAATGTTTTAATTACCTCTACCCTTACTCTTAGTTCTCAAGTCCTAACTACCTACTTAGCTTTGTCTAGTAGCTACACTTACCTAAGGAAACGTACGACTAGCTACTTTACTCTAGACTCGAGTTGCATTCTGGATATGTCGCCAGTCTGACCTGACAAGGATATATCATTTATCTAGTAAGGCCAACCTTGCAAAGTACCTGTGCTCCGCAGGCAAAACTTACTACTTTGATACATACCATGGCAAAGTGGTTCTTGGAGGCACGGGATCGAACGGTTGCGAGGCGGAGATTATATTGAAAAGCCTAGGGAGATCGCCGGCGGAGCGTGCTGGTCGCTTGGCGGTATCATCCCTTTCCTTCGTGGACTCCAATCCGCCGACACGCTGGGTACTAGGTGCTGCTTCTTGCGTCTATGGCCAGCTCTCGTGCTGTCTGTGACTGCTCCAGGTCTTTGCCGCAGTTCTTCTACAGTTGTTCACGGAAAAAGAAAGCCCGATCGGTGTCTCTATCTGCGTGGGAGGTGCCGAATTTGGGTCCAGACTCCAATATGCGCTTCCGCATCAGCAATCGCATGGTGTTCTATGTTTGGAATGTTTACAACGACCAAGGGCAATATTAAGCCGACTAACTACTATATGTCGCTAATGCGGCATCCTTGTACCCGTTCCGAGTTCATGAAGTTGACAGAGTGCCAAGGGACTGAGCCAGTCTTGAGACCTGCTAAAGTCCACCTTTTTGTGCCTACATGAACCCGTCCATGTCGACCTTGTACCCCGTTCTGAGTTCCTAAAGTCAATAGAGTTCCAAAGGACTGAGCCAATCTTGGGAACTGCCAAAGTTCCCCTTTTTTTGTCTCTATCCTGATGGTCTGATGTAACTCGGCTGACCCGCAGCATCTCTACTCTCTGCACGCAGAGAGGTCCGAGTCCGCCGTCCACCACCGGTCGACCTCGCCAACGATCGTCCACGACAGCCTTGGCGACAAAACGTAACAACTCGACGGTGCGTCACCGCCCAGGCGGACGACTCTGCCGCAGCAACTGGCAGCGCGGATCTAATTATCTACATTGGTTCGTGGTTGACCGAGAAAGAAATGGCCTGATCAAATTTCAACGGCCATGGCCTCCCCGTTTAGCATACACAGCTTCTGGGTCTTTCAAACTTCATGCTGCGCTTTTTTTGTTTGTTTTTTTCGTTCTTTTTGGTCGTCTGTCCTATGGTGACTACGAGTTGGGAATCACGTATAAGACGGGCAGAGCTCTTCTGCATCAATGTTTTGTCTTCCCTCCAGAGCACCCTTTCTTTCAACCAACGTAGTTACACACGACAGAACACCCGACAACACTCTTCTCTCCTTCGCATCTTTCTTTCCAAAAACCTCAAAAGAATACACAGCCCGGAAGAACCACCAGCCCATACCGTTCAAACATGCGTTTCTCCCTCATCGCCGTACTGACGCTCGCCGCCGCCACTCGAGATGTCCTTGCCTCAGCTGTAAGAAGCGCCCCCCCCCCCCCCCCCCCCCCCCCCCCCCC
>PJEX01000421.1:0-11540 GCA_005350895.1 Colletotrichum tanaceti | reverse complement strand
CCGGAACGCGTTCCGGTACGGTTCGGACGGGGAGAGGATTCCCATCAGCGAGACCTGCGTGAGTTGCGATCCGAGTGAGAGTCGGCTTGTAAACCAAATCGAGCGCGCCCGCTGACGCTTTTTTTCTTTTTTTCTCCCCCGCAGGATGCCGATTGCTGCAGTACTCTCACCGGGGAGGGTATCGGTTGCCCGAGATAGGCCGGGGTGAAACTTGAAAGTTCCAGGGCCGCTATATTGTGAGATTGTATCAGACCGGCGAAACTTTACTGCGATTTGTTTCTTGATGGAGTTAACTGGGCATGGATGGAGTTGTCCTCTGGTCTATGTTGTATTAAATAGTATTATTAGATTTCGGCTAGACGCAGTTGGATCGAACGAGGGTGGGTTTGGCATGGATGGAGTCAGTTTGTATGTCAGATGTGTCTTGAGTAATTACAATCGATTTGTTCACTCGAAAGAAGCCGAGGTCTAGCCATGTCACATGTGCCCCCGAAACTCCGTGCTAGAATCGATCTGGTCATGACACTTTCTTGAGTCGTTGCTCCATAGCCGCCGCCCGAGATGGACGTGATCCAATGAAAGCGAGTTGGTTCCAACAAGTCACGAGAGGCAATGAACTGAACCGCACCAGAAGGATCGAAACAGTGCGATGGCCGTCATGTCTCACTCTCAAAGTTGAAAGCATTGCCCGTCCACATCTGCCTAGAGTCTGGACACTGGACCGGAACGGCAAAGCCACGCTATTCTTCGTTTCGGGAAGTTCTACGTGCCTCGACGACTCAAGGGGCAGGGCGTGTTTGCCATGGCTTCTGCAGACTCTGCCTCGTGGCGACATGCTCCCCTTCCGACCCTTCTTCAGCCCTACAGGCTGTAAGCCTTGAAAAGGGCCCTTGATAATACAGGATCCCGTGTGCCTGATCACAAAACCCATCAAAACCCGTCAGCCCGGTTGGTCGGTCCCTGAGATGAGTAAGACGCTTAAATCAGCCTCTTCTACTGCGCGGCCCGTCTGTTGGACGAATCACGCTGCTCATCTACACCCTTGGCGAACCCTTCGAGGGACGTACAATATCCCATTTAGGAAATTTTCAATCGTTTCCGTTCCCTTCCGTCTCCACTTCGCCGCTTGGCCAGATTTTCCCATCGTTCAACGTACAACTTCCCAAAACGGCAATCCACGCACACGGTTATCAACCTCATCTGTTAGTTTGATCCTCCCCTTGGTGGTAAACTTGAAGCTTGCCACCGGTCTCTACATAGAAATGGTAATTATACGCTGAGCTGACAAACCGCCATGCCGCCCTGGGTCGCCCCAGGCTCACAGCGCCGGGCCTGATACAGCCTCTGGTTCGCTGCGAGCAAGCTCTCGGCGATTCTCAGGAACAGATCCGCCGGGGCACGCTCGGGCTTATTTGCAATCATATGGCTAGTGAAATGTTCTCGGAAGGCCAAGACTCGAGCCTCGGCGGGCCGACTGCTTTCAAGAAGCCCCATGATAGATCCTGATTCCTGCCATCCTGGTCAAGACGGTAATATCTCTCCCCATGATACCCACGACATCAATCACGCTAGACCTCGAGGCATCCATGCCTCCGTGATAAGCCTGGCGAATCATTCCCCTCGGTTGCGGTTCATCCATTGCTCGAGATGACCGGAGTCCGTTGGCTACCCGCGCATGTACAACGCCCGGGTCCAGGTCGTAGGGATGACTGGCCCCTCGACATGTTCCTACAAGCGCACAATGCAAAGTCCTCGGGCTACGCGTCGCTCTGTGCGCAGGATTCTGATCGTGTTCGACAAAGATCAGGCTAGCGATGCTGCGCCAGGTCCCTGGGCCCTGGCAACAATCGTGATCACGACGAACGTCGCTGTCGGACGACAACCGGGCCAGGCGTGTATATAAGGCACGATGCGCAGCCGAGGAACAGACTGATACTGACCATCTTCACACCGCGAGCAACGCAACCACACAGTCCTCTTCTCTCTGTTATACCCAAATTACTAATTACAGTATCCCTCGGTATAATACTCCTCGTCAACTCTCACCACCTCAAAGATGCCTGGCCCCTTTGTCCCCGCGACGGCCATTGTGGCACTGTCCGATCCCAACAGAATCTGCCAGTGCCCGGCAAACACGGCGCCGGCTTCCATCTCGACTTGCCCAAAGTGCTCTCTCCCAAAGTCGGCGGCCTCGGCCGCGTCGTCCTAGACGCCGCAGCCCGCGTGCGCTTGCAGGTGAAAGTTCGTAATGCCAATGTCAGAGAGGAGAGAGGTATGTCGTTACCACAGAAGTTCATTTTACCACCACGGCTACAATGCTGACATGATACTAGTCTCATGGTTGTGCAGGGAATGAGAGACGGCGCATACGTGTGATGGGATTCATGGGAACACGAGTTGGACTTGACGTTGTAGTTGGCTTCTGCCAAGTTTGAGTTTCATCAAGGCAGCGAACTGTGTTTGCGAGAATATCTGCAGCTTCTCGTTTTGTTTCTTGCAGGTTTTTATTATTATTAGAAATTTCTTCTTGTCGATTGACTTAATTAGTGTCTGTAATCTCTTCCCTTGTGGTGCGTATAGGAGCCGGGACCACAACTCCCAGGAGGGAGGGTTCATAGTCATTCACTCAAATCGGTACATATCATGAACTTTACGAAGCGGGATTCATGTTCAGAAGTGCAGGTAGACGTTGGTCTTTGGCCTCGAATCTGCAAGGGGCCCGCTCAGAACCGATTCCCCGGGAATGGGAGATGACCTTTTTGATTATCTTGTGGAAACTGCCGGTTCTCTCTATGGTGACTCCGAGAAGAGTGTGGCAGGCATTGTAATTAAAAAGAGATTCCTGCCCTCACGAACCGAGGAACAGCCAGCCAGTCATCTGTCCAATCTCACACAAAGTCAACAAACCAAGATGTCCCCCAGAGTCAGACTACAAGTGGGAAAACCCCAGCTCGAGACGGGTCCTATCGCGGACCGAGTGAGTGAGTGGGTGAGTGAGTGAGTGAGTGAGTGAGTGAGTGAGTGAGCGAGTGAGTGAGTGAGTTGGTGGGACGCCCGACCACACTCCGTCAACCTAGCGACAAATGAAACCCGCCGTCGCCGACCAGCAAGCATGGAGAGCGACTCCCCATGGCCGTACGGCCTCATTGGCTCAGTGGTAAAGCGTCTCACTAGTAATGAGAAGATGGCCTGCTCGATTCAGGCATGAGGCACGATGCTTACCTTTTGCCGGGTGCTTGATGCCGTATTTATGCGCCTAGTTAGTTTGCCTGGATGGAGTCTCGGTCACCTTGGTATCTCTCCCTTTGCTGTGTACAAACATTAGAGTTGTCGTGAGTGTGACAAAACACTGGTCGAGATCCCTTTTTCTCCTTCCAACCCCTACCAGTTTTCTCAATTATAATCATGTGCTCAAGATAGACTCAGCACAGGCTCAATGGTGGGGAAACCCGGAAAGGGGCCTGGATGACAAACAATCGGGCCAATCTGTATCATGGAGTGAGTGGCAACGCAGATGAACGGTTCAAGGAGATGTATTGCTTCCAAGTCTACTGTGTGAGGTATAGAAGTGAAAAGCAACGATGGATAAGAGAGGGTATCCCGCCCGGAACCAAACCAACAAAAAAACATCATACATGGTCTGCTGATATCATGGAAACCAACCCATTGAGACCTTGCAACATGGGAAAACATCAGTCGCCCGACGTGTCCTCGGTATCTCGTACACAGGGACACTACAAAGAAGGAAAAAGAAAAAAGAAGGGGAAAAGCAAATGTGATGGCGTTTTGTTTGCCGTTCGTAGCACATTGGTATAATGAGTGAGCCAGTAATACAGGGGAGGAGATGTGATGACACCTCATAACGACAAAAGGGTTCGTTAGTAAGTGAAGCCTGTGACGAAGCAGCAGGCTCTCTCAGCTTCATCTTCACCTTCACGCCGTGCTCTTGCCGTCCCAGAGGATGATGCCGACCGACTCCTCCCAGCCGCGGCCGGCGGCGATCTCCATGACGGTGCGGCCGGCGTCGTCGCGGGCCTCGAGGTCGACGCCGCCGGCGGCGGCGACGAGCAGCTTGAGGACGTTTGCGTCGCCGTTCTCGACGGCCTGCATGACGGCGTTCCAGCCGCGGTAGACGAGGTTGGGGTCGGCGCCGCTGCGCAGGAGCATCTCGAGGATCTCCGTGTCGTCGCCGCGGCAGCGACGCACGGCCTTGACGATGGGCAGGTGCTCGCCGGGGGCGTTGACGTCGGCGCCGCCCTCGTCGATGAGGAAGCGGGTCAGGGCCTTGTTGTCCTCGCGGATGGCCGAGGTCAGCGGGGAGAAGACGCCGCCGTTCTTGTCCTCGACGGAGACGCCGGCGGCGAGCAGCAGCTTGACGCTCTCGATCTGGTCGGCGACGACGGCGCGCTCCATGAGGCCCTTGAAGGAGCGCGGGTCGGGGATGGCGGGCAGCAGCTTCTTGAGGATGGCCGGGTGGCGGACGGCCATGACGACGGGCCAGTCGGCGCCGCGGACGCTGGGGTCGGCGCCGTGGGCGAGCAGCTCGTCGAGCATGGCGGCGCGGTTCTCGCGGATGGCGGTGGTCAGCGGGGTGTTGCCGTCGTCGCCGCGGTCGTTGGGGCTGACGCCCTGGTCGAGCAGCCACATGAGGGCCTCGGTGTTGTTGACGCGGACGGCGGTCTCGACGAGGCCCTTTGGGTTGTGCAGGTCGTTGCCGGCGGCGACGAGGCGCGGGAGGAAGTGGGTGCGGAAGTGGGTGACGCACTTGAAGGCCGGGTACTCGGCCGAGTTGAGGTTCGGGTCGGCGCCGTTGTCGAGCAGCAGCTCGAGGATGTCGGCGCGGTTGTCGCGGATGGAGGTGCAGAGCGGCGTGTAGATGCCGTCCTTCTTGACGTTGGGGCTCACGCCGGCGGCCAGCAGCACGCGCACCGACTCGATGTTGTTGATGCTCACGGCCAGCTCCATGTTGCCGGGCGCCTTGTTGCAGTCGGCGCCGCGGGCGAGGAGCACCTTGAGGCAAGGCGCCTGGTAGGTGGCGGGCCAGAGCATGTGCTTGGGCCCCGGCAGGTTCGGGTTCGCGTCGTGGTCGAGCAGCGCGCCGAGCAGGTCGACGCGGGCCGCCATGATGGTCTCGAAGAGGGCCGTCTTGCCCTCGCTGTTCTTGACGTTGGGGTCCGACCCGTAGTCAAGCATGAGGTCGACGAGCTTCTTGGGCGTCGTCTTGTTCATGGACGCGATGAGCACCGTGTTGCCGTTGGCCATGATGTGGTTCGGGTCGCCGCCGTACGTGAGCAGCAGGTGCACGAACTCCACCTTGACGTCCATCACGGCGATGGCCAGCGGCGACTCCTGCGACGCCCCAGCCGACAGGTTCGCGTCCGCCCCGTACTTGAGCAGCGTGCGCGCCATGTCGAGCGCGCTCATCTCCACCGCCGCGAAGAGCGGCGTGATGCCGTCCTTGTCGGCCGAGTTGGCGTCCGCCCCGAACAGCAGGAGCAGCCGCACGCTCTCGGTGTCCTGGCTGAGCACCGCGTCGACGAGCACGTGCTGCTCCGGCCCCGTGTCGGGCGACACCCCGCGGTCCAGCAGCTGCTCCACGAGCTTGTGGTTCTTGCCGCGGACGGCCGCCACGAGCGACGTCCTGAGCGACGGGTTGCCGCTGGCGTTGTGCCGCGGCGTCCAGCGCGGCATCGTCATCGGGTCCGCCTTGAGCCGGACCACCTTGGTCGGGATGCTGTCGGCGATGGTCTGCAGCTCGCCGATGAGCGTCTCCGTCCCGGACGACGACGGCGACACGGCGTTGTCCGAGTCGCGGAGGTGGGTCCTCCGGTCCGAGAGCCGGCTGGCCGTGTCATAGGCCGTGCCGGTGCCGGTGCCGGTGCCGGTGCCGGTGCCGGTGCCGGTGCCGGTGCCGGTGAGGATAGTGTCCCGGTCCGAAATGGTCAGGTCGTCAAGCGCCAACAACCTCCTCTCCGTGTTGATGGTCGGTCTCAGGTTCGCCACGCCTTGGTGGAGGTCGAACTGGCCGTGCTCCGAGATGGTGATGTCGTCCCCCCCGCCGCCGCCCCGGCTGCTGCCGCCGCCGCCGCCGCCGCCGATTCTGCGGTCCGGTATCCTCGCAGAGGGAAGCGGGTGCCCGTTCTCCGACAAGCTGTGGTGGCTCTTGTTGGACAGGGAGGCCCGACGGCGCGGGTCCGAGGAGGAGAGCCTCACCTCCTGGAGCACAAAGTCCGCCGACATCTTCTCGACGAGGGACGGAGGAGGGATATGAGGGGCCTGGGAAGAGATTGGCGGCAGAGGGGGCGACGGCAAGGGAGGGGAGGAGTCATAGGAACGGTGTTGCGGCGGCGACAACGGCGGCGGCGATGACGACGACGACGACGGCGGCGCGGTCTGGACCTCGAACGACTTGGACTTGGATATCCGTACGGTCGACTGGCCGTGGGCGCTCATGCGGTCGAGGGCGGCGGCGAGGCCGGCGTAGCCGCTGCCGACGGAGTCGTCCGTCTTGGAGACTCCGCCGCCGCCGCCGCCGCCGCCAGTGCCGCCAGTGCCGCCCAGGGACCACTGGAAGACGAGGGCGCTCATGCGGAGGGCATCGCGGGCCTTGCGCAGGGACTCGCGCATGCGCAGGATCTCCTTGTCGGCGAACATCATGCGCCAGCCGCGCTGGATCTTGCCCATGGCGCCCTTCTTCTCGTACTCGAGGAACTCGAACATCATGTGGTCGAGCACCTGGAAGTCCGAGTTGGTCTGGCGGAACTTGAGGTCCAGCTCCTTGATCATGTCGGCCGGGAACTCCTGGTGGGTGCGGGCCGCCTCCGAGAGCCCGGCCTCGATGGACCACAGGATCCGGCAGATGTCGAGGAAGTCGGTGGCCATGTCGCGGAACCCGTGCGGCTGGTGCTTGACGTTGGTGAGGAACTCGAGCATGCGCACCGAGATGTTGTTGCCCAGCAGCGTCGCCCGCGTGCAGAGGTCCAGCACCGACTCCTTGGCTTTGGGTTTGCTGTACATGGTGCCTCTTCTTGCCGGTGTCACCCGTTGGACAGACATGTGTGTGTGGTGTGGTTTGTTGTTGGTCAAACGAGGTTTAGTCGTGCTATTTTGATGCCTCGAGAGTGATGGTAGTAGTAGTAGTAGTAGTGGTAGTAGTAGTAGTAATAGTTGTAGGTGTAGGCGTAGGTGTAATTGTAGTTGTAGTTGTAGTTGTAATTAGTAGTTGTAGTTATTGATGTAGTTGTTGTTGTCGTTGTTGTTGTATTATCTGTAACGATAGCCCCAGGTGGCGAAACAAGGAGATGTTAGATGTCAGAGACTCTTGGTCGAGTCGAGGTGACCGTGTAAGCCGTGGTCCGTTGTGCTCAAGTGTCCAAATGGCAGGGGGAAAACGAACGTGGAACAAGTTCTCAAGGAGGAACTCGGGGAGGGGAGGTTGCAGAAGAAGAAGAAGAAGAAGAAGAAGAAGAAGAGGGGAAACTTCATCCGACCTCGCTCATATAGAGCAACGTGGGGGAGAGAAACGTCTTGTTTATCTGTTTTCCATCCGCCCTCACAACCGAGATAATATGCGCCAAATCCGGCCCCAGATCACTCTCCCAGTAATTAACGAATAGGCTCCCGCCCTACGTAGATAACCTACCTGGTCTAGGTAGTCCAAGGCACTGGCCGGTAAGACTTTGGGCAGCGAGCAGCGATAAGGGGGTCTATCCCTACGGCGGCAAGCCACGAACACCGGGGCCCAGCCCAACCTAGGTAGCTGGGGGGGGGGCCGGGGGGGGTAGGTTCCTTGGGAGAGGCTGAAACACAGACATCGTTCCCGGCTTTGGACGGCCCTGAATCGTGGTTGCAACCAAAAAGAAGAGAAAAAAAAGTAGAGATGGGGAGACTAACACGGAGTAGGTCGTTTTCCACAATTGGATAATGGGGAAAAGCCGCACGGGTGCCAGGTACAAGGGGGGGTGGAGAGACAGGAAGAGACAGAGGAAGAGACAGAGGGGGGGGTCCCCAGGGCCAAGGGCAACGCTAAACGGGTTGAAGAGAGAGAGATGCTCGCTCGCTACTTTAGGCTGTTTCGATTTGACACAAAGGAAAAAAAGGGCCGAGCTCTCGGAAAAGCCAAGACAAGGAAGGGGAATGGGGGGGGGGTAGGGGAAGGGTACTGACATATGCCACACGAATCCGCCCACTTGGGACTAGGCGTTAGGACTGTTACTAGCTCCCAAGCCTCAACTCGAGAGATTCTTCAGCAAGAGGTAATAGGGAAAAAGGGAAGGGAGGGGGGATCTTTGGCGTTTGGGACCAAGGATAAGACGAGACGGAGACGAGATCGATATGAAGGCCGTGGAGGGACCTGGAGAGGGAACAGGTAAGGTGTAACAGCCGTTTGTTCGGGAGAGAGAGAGAGAGAGAGAGAGAGAGAGAGAGAGAGAGAGAGAGAGAGAGAGAGAGAGAGAGAGAGAGAGAGAAGAGGCCAGCCATCAGCCACCATATCCCCCCCCCCCTGTGAGTTCCTACATGAGAGATACAAACAGTTTCTGCTGCTCCTTGTTCGTGATGTCCATCCTCCATGTTGCATGCCCCCCATGTTCCGTGTGACCGTGTCCTTCCAAGCGCTGGTGGCGTGGGGAACTGAGGTCCCAGGTGAAGGTCCCAGGGTCCCTCGGCCTGAGGACAGTCTTCTGCCACGTGAGCAGCAGTAGAGCAGTAGTATCCCAGAAGCCTCATCCATGGTGTTTTTTTTTTTTTTTGGTTATTGTTGCGTATCGTCCTCCCTTCTCCGTGTCTCTGACTCTCTGTTGTGTTGCCCCGCGACTCACTCACTCGGTGGCTTCGGCTTGTGGTTTTGTGACTTGTCACCAGGGAAGAACGCGGGATTCCCGCCTGTCATTTTCCTCTTCTCTTGGCTCTTTTCCGTTTTATATATATATATATATATGTATATATATATAAATATCTTGATCAATCTCCTATCCAGGGTATGATCTCGTTCGAGCTATGAGTTGTGAGCTGTGAGTTGTGACCGATCCAAGAGCCGAACGGTGTTTCTCGGTATGTGTGTGTGTGTGTGATGTGTGGAGGGAGGAGGGAGGAACAGGGGAAACGATAACCATAAGCGGGCGTCATCATTGATTGCCGGCCGGCGGTTTACCGGCGAAGCCTCCTGAGTCCTCTGACCGCCGTTCCCCTTTGATGCGAATTATTGGAAAAAGCAGGGGGGCAAGGCGAAGGAGAGAGACGGGGGGGTCGCTGAGTATGGGTTTGGTTGGCTTTCCGCAGTATTTGTTACCAGTGCAGAAGGCCGGCACCATTTTCGGAATTGGAATTCGCATGATACAAAAGTTGGCGGCGGTGTATTCAGAGTCGGGGGCAGATAGAGACTACGATGCCCACCCACACCATACGATATGTCTGCCCGACCCCATCTTTCCTGTCAGTCAATGTGACGCTGACGGGTTCATTACTTGTGACTCGTGAGTCCGTGGCCCTGCAGAGGCTCTGTGCGTGGCGGGGCATCCGCAATGGAGAGGTCTGTTCGCGTGGTTCGTCCGTACCTACACTACACGGGCAGACGAACCGTCACCCGCGTGTAGTCTCGTTTGTGCCCCCCGGTCTAGGTGGGACTGGCAGAGTCCGAGGCTCCGAGCTGAAGGGACTGACAGGGGGGTGGGGGGAGACTAGAGCACGCACTAGAGCACTAGAGTTCATCCTGCGTCGTCTTTGATCGACGCGGCGAGAATCCGTGGTCCATAGTGCCAAGTAGTCTAGTCTTGGTCTGTACGAGGGTATCCGGCAAAAGTAAAAAACCCCTGTCAGGTATTTTCTACCTACCCCTTTCCATACCCCTATACCCATAGTACTTCTGCTGACCTACTAGCCTGCTAGTCAACTTATCCTCCTACCTATCAACACTAACACCATCACTATCACAGACCTATCTAACAGAAGCTCCTCTAGCAGGCTAGTTAACTGCTATACAAAGCAGTTAACTGACTCTAATCGTGTCTAAATCCAAACCCTCTTTTCTAACACCCATCTCAACAGACAGGGGATCTCTAAGATAACTAGCTT
This sequence comes from Colletotrichum tanaceti, assembly GCA_005350895.1. Lineage (NCBI taxonomy): Eukaryota > Fungi > Ascomycota > Sordariomycetes > Glomerellales > Glomerellaceae > Colletotrichum > Colletotrichum tanaceti. The sequence continues at coordinate 1,469 of PJEX01000421.1, read as the reverse complement.
CTCTATTCCTCAGGTCAAGCAGGCCCTAAGGGCACCTTCAGCAGCTGCCCAGCATCGATCTAGGCGCCCTAGACGCACTTCCAGAGGAGTGTAGTAGGCAGCTCCTAGAGAGTATAGGACAGAGATGCTAGGCAGTGATTAAGGCGAATGGTGGGCATACTAGATTCTGACTTTTGGCTGGGCTGGACAGCAGAAGAATAGGATAGAACATGTACTATGATTCCATTAGTCATAAGGTGGCATGTGGGGATTAACATAACAGGGGTTTTTTACTTACCCATAAGACCCTGTACATCGTACTTTTGGTCGAGGTGGGGGGGGGGGTCCCTTGGCTTCCCTTGAAGATCCCCTCCGAGACAGCCAGTTCTGGAAATGTTCTGCCTCATGGCGGTGGGGTCGTGTCGTGTCGTGCTGCTTTTTGGGTCGAATCAAGAAAGACGACAAGAGAGCGAGTGTTATGATAGCCAGGCGCAGATAACCAAGATGGAGGAATATAATTAGGTACGACTAACAAGGGGTGATGCGGGCCGCCTATCATCCAAGACACACACACACACATGGCTGCTTTCTTACACAGATCCTCGTGTCGATAAGAGACTGTTTGTGTGTGTGTGTGTGTGTGTGTGTGTGTGTGTATGTTGATCATGTAGGTAGTATGCAATACATCGTACACTAATTAGTTGCTCCCCCCAGTGAACCCAGCTGCATGGTTTTCCCTGGCGTTTGCCTCCCATCGTCAACCACTAACACATCCCGACGGCGCGCGTACCTTATCTCCAACTCAACACCGGCCGGCAATGGGAAACCTCCCCCTCGGGTCTGCGCTTTCTGTCTTTGTGAAATTGTGTCCCCCCTAGCCACGTTGACGGGGCGTGGCAAACGGAGCACGCGTTGAGAGTCTCTCTCTCTCTCTCTCTCTCTCTCTCTCTTTCTCTGAGAAGTAACTTCCCCCCCCGGGCCCCCCCACAATCTCCTCAATGTCAATCTTCGAAGGATGGCAACAAAAAAAGGCCAAGTGAAAAAGGAGGGGGGGGGCGTTGGTGGCGGTGAGGCGTTTGGGGGAGCTGAGAGGATGATAACGATGTCTTTGTCCTCCCCCCCTCCTCCTCCGCTCTTCTCCTCTCTTCTCCTCCCTCTCCTCTCTTGATCCTCCTATGCAGATCCCTTGGGCCGATTACGCAGGAAGGCCAGTCGCAAAACTGATCTTCAAGGATCCGCAGATCAGCCAAAAAAAAAAAAAAAAAAAGGGAAGAAAGTAAGACACCCTTCCTTCGGGAGACGCCTTAAACTGTCTCACTCACAGTCACGTCACACTCGGCAGCCGCCTTTCCGGTATCAGCCCTTGATCCCTCCCTCCCTCTGTCCCTCGAGTACCTCCTACAGCAGCCTTCTTCTTCTCTCTCTCTCTCTAGTCGTACTTTTCGAGTTTGACGATTGTGGAATCCGTCTTTGCTGTCTTACCCTCCAAC